>JAQGBH010005163.1:0-14945 GCA_034698265.1 Sminthurinus aureus | reverse complement strand
AACGGCATTGTATTATAAAGGGAATTAATACGAAATGCAATAAAATATTGTATTTAGTGATTTTGTAAGAGCCCGCAAACCGAGGACCAAAATATTTTAACTGATTTCGAAGCTCATGAAGGTCCGAAAGACACATGTAAAACATGAAAAATTTGTATTAAGGGGACCGCTGTCAAATTCTACCTAGAATCCGTTTGCTCTGAATAAAATTCCACAATTTCACATTATTTTCAAAAATTCTGAAAGAATATGACAAAGTGTACCACGAGACGTGTTTTGGCCGAATTTCATGAACTTAGATTGACAAATGCCGCTGCAGTAAATTTTGAAAGGCATTTTCAACTTTGAACAGAGTTGTGAATGTTGCGTTAGCAACGGCTTGTTATTTTGCCCGTATCTCAGCAACGGAGCGTTGTAAAGAGCCGTGAGTGGGCGCAAAAGATTGGCCGTAGCCGAAATGTACTGATTTCATGTTAACATCACTGATTTTGGCCAACACTTGCCCAATAAAATGCGGATTGTGTTTCAGGGATCTTGGTGAATGCAAACTATAGAATTTTGTTTTGAATTTCAAAACTGTAAAATCATCTATAGAAAAATTGAAAAGGCGCCAAACACAAATACAAATACAGGCCCGAAAAAAGTGCATTTAAATCTTTATCAATTTTTTCTACTTGTACTTTTTTGTATGACAAATCTTGAAACGGATTCATAGTCAATAGTCAATAGTCAATAAATAATCATTAGTCAATGAGGAAAACTTTGACAACTGTCCGTAGATGCAAATTTGTGTTCATAGGGTATTTTAGCTATTCACTCATGCGCAATCGGCACAAGTTACATGCTCTATTTTTATGCAATGCAAGATCAAGAATCAAGAGTAAACAGTAAACAGGTTTCATAATCAACCAAACGAGCTAAAGAAAAAATTATATATTGAGATTGGAAACATTGTAATTTTTAAAAATAGTAAATAAATGAGAATGAAAAGTAGAAAGGAGCGTCAAGGTTCACAAATTCCATTGTTCAAAAATGTTTGGTCAAAAATCTCATTCAATTTGGTAGCCCAGGTTATTCATGAGGTCAAATCCGTACTTTTCACTTACAAGTGTCAGCTTCCTGGGCAAAACAGAATTTCCCTCATCCTTCAAAACGACCGACCGTAAACAAACTTTCAAGTGTTTCAAGTCTATCCACAGGGGAAAATTAACCAAAAACAGGGTTTGAATTGAGGTATTTTTTTACACATTATTCAATAAAAAATCAGTTTGTTTTGAGTTTTGACTTGAATTCAAGTTTAATGGTTTAAAAAAATGTGCGTGTTTACCTTTAAGATCCAAAATTGAGCCATTTTGCCTCTCTACATTCATCTCGAGCTGTTGCAGTTGTGTTTTTAATTCTGGAACATTTTCTTCAGCCTCCATTAACTCATAAAGTCGTCTGCAATCTTCCTTCAAAATTCCGGTGAAGCACGAGTCCAGAGCTGGAAAGGCATTTGCTGGAGCGTCCAAATCAATGCAGAGATCCAAAGTCTCGAGTTGTTGCAAATGACTCCAGATGGCGCTGCCCACTTGCGGAAAATTCTTCAACGGCTCTCCGAAGCAAAAGCGGTAAATTTCAAATTCCTTTAAATTTGGACACACTTGCGAAATTTGAGAAACAGCTTGCCCAGTCATTTCACGACCTGTGACCGCAACTTCGGAAGACGAGTGACCTTTTGGTTTTGATCATGTGGGAAAAAGTTGGTCCACGGTTGCAACAATTCTGAACGAAGAATGAGAAGGAATGAAAAAAAGTCCTTTAAATTGGAATTGTCTTTGAATCATAAGCATTTTTGAACAAGTTATTTTTTTTACCAACACGATGCAAAACTGGAAAAGTTGTTGCGAGGTCAATTTTTCGAGGCAAAATGTTGACATGAGGTGAAAATTTTGGTAGAATGCCCAAATTTGTCAGTTTGGTGAATTTTGGTAGATCAAGTTGAGGATGTGGTAGGAAACCAATGGTCTCGGTTTTTAATTCTTTTAAAGTGTCTTTGCTGGATTGGAGAAGATGAGAGAGAAAGATGGAGGCATCCGACCACAACGTTTGATTTTTGTACAGAGGCGCCATTTTTAAGATCAGGCTCTTCAATTTGAATGGAAGAGGTGCTGACGCTGAAGATTCTTTGATTTTTGACAAAAGCTCCGCACACAATTCAATTTCCACCGTTTGAAGAAGATCAAGTTTTCCGTGTTGATTGATCAACAAGAAATCTTGCAAAAAATCCACAGATGAAGCCACACGTTTTATATCCTCAGGTGATGGCGGTGGTGGAAAATGTTGGATTTTTTGTAAATTGACCGCAGCCTCAAGAAGATCACTTACAATTTCGGGGCACTTTGATAAAGCACTTTGACCCAGACATAGGACTTTGAGATGAGGCAGTTGAACTGATTTCAGAGCAGATTCACAATTTGAAATTTCACGACTTGTCCTGAAAATTTGAGGAGCTAAAGGAGGACGAGAAAACTGTGTCTCGGCGTTGAAAAAGCTGAGCCCAAATTCTCGTAGTTTTGGCAGTTGGTTGGAAAGGAGCTGTTTCAAGTTTGGTGTCATTGTCTTACAAATGTCGAAATGATTAGCCGAGGTGAAGTGAGAATGCAATTTGAGACGTTTGATACTCGGTCCAAATTTACAAGTAAATGTTAGCCAATCGGGGTGATTAAGCTGGCCGATGCTAACATCATGAAAGAGAAAGCGACTGTACAGCGGCGTTTGGTTTGAGTTTGAGTCTTCAACTTGATTCAATTCAAAATACTTGATAAAATTCTCCAAACTCGCACTTTTCGTCTTCCCACGGATTTTCAAGTTTCTCAGGCTGTCAACACCTTGCCAATGAAAGCGGATTTCCACATCTTCTCTCCATTTGACAAGTTGGCGGGCGGCTGCGTTCAATTTCTTATTCACGAGACGACAACAAAGAAGACTCGGAACATCCAAATATTTTAGAATTTCACTCAAAATCTAAACAAAACAACCGACAAACCATTTCATTTCATATGAATTATGAATCGTAATCAAAACGTGAACAAATAAATAAATTTTACATGGTGAATTTCATGTATTTTGAATTTTGACAAGATGAAATCATAAACAAAATGATTAAATTTACCTCTGGAGGCAAAATGCCAGTAATGGATTTGTCCTCAAAATTAACCTCTACTTGACTTTGACTTTGAGTATCCAACATATTTTCATTTTTCAACTTTTTCTCCATTTGTCCAGCTTCAAGTTTACTCGTTTCTTAATTTGTGGATGATTTTGATAGCTCCTCTTGATTTATTGATTTCCATCCGTTTCCATCAGAAATCAACAGTGAATTCAAAATTCAACCAGGAATAAATTTAAAAGCACTTATCAAAAATCAAATATCAAATACAAATATATAATTTCCCAATCCTTGACAATTCACACTCTTCTATTTACAATGCAAGTTCAAACGGACATGGAAAAATTCAAAATTCAAAAGGCAGAGTTAAGAGTTGGTCCAACATTCAAACCTGCACTGAATTTTTAAGTTGGAAATAATATTAAAATGACTGACATGGAAAAGAGGAAAAATTCCTCTCGTTTTTTCATAGTTTAAAAATAGAGTTGAGTTTTTCCCATTTGAGAGTTCATCGACTGTGAAAAGAGGAAAAGGACCCAAAACGCTCAATCGCTGGACCTTTTTTCCTCGGCGACAGCGTCCAGCGTCCAGCGGTCATAAAATAAATACAAAAGGATTTATAATTTTTCCTATTGTCCTGCTCCTTCAAATTTTCATGTTATTTGCTCCTGTAAAATGAAATTTGAATTTTGCATTGCAGATTCTTCTTGTTCTTGTTCTTGTGGTGTTTGACATATTAAAATTGGAATTGGATTGGAGATTGGAGTGGGAACCACTTGATTTTTAAGCGGAATAAAAGTCATCCACAATACACAATTCACAGCCTTGACTTGCCGTTTGTTTTGGTGCTTTCATATTCATAAATCACTTGGACAAACCAGAAACCAGCAGCTTAAACAGCTTCTGTCTGTTTTTGTCTCCTATTTCTTCTTGTGCTTGTGCTTCTGCTTGCAAAGAATCCATTTACCTTCAACTTTTGTCAGCAATTAAATGACAATTACCCATTAAAAATAATTGCCCCACCACAAATACAAACACCAGCAAAAAGACGGAGGTAATGAGAAATGGGATTTCTTCTCAGATCTGCCTCCTCCAATTCTCGCTCATCTCTTTTTACTTGCACATTAAAACTTGCTGCGTAATTCCCTTTGTTTTCTTTTAGTGTCATTTTGGATGTTGTTCCTCTTGTTAATTCTTGTGCTTTTCAATTCTCAACATTGCACAAAATGACATAACTTGAGCCACTTTGTTCTTAAAAGAAACAAAGGCGCATAAAATTAAACGAGAATTTTTGCACCTCGCTCGCGCCTGCTGGCTTCTTTTTTTTTTTTGTCCTTGTCTTTGTCTTTGATGAGCTCTGAAATATTTGCACAGAGCCGCAGAATTTGAAACGATTGGACGTTTAAAATACAAGAGACAAAGCAGTGCCAGAAGAGAGCAAAAACTCCTTGACTCTGACATTTTTATAGCTGGAAAAAATGAGGAGCAACTTGTAAAATTATGTAAAAAACCACGTAACAATGAGCATAATAATTTTCATTCTTGTTCCTCTTTTTACTATTTTTATTGCATCATGTTTTCTATTGTTTCGTTTACATTTGGTCAAGAGTTTCGAGTCTTGAATCTTGAATCTTGAATCTTGAGGCTTGAGTCTTGAGTCTTGAAGTTCCAAGAAACTGCATCATAAAAGTCACTCAAATTTCAAATCTTGCTAATTTTTTGCACATAAAATCCAAAGTGATTTGTTTTTGGTTTTTTCAAGTCACGTGTTGTAAAAATTAGCCAACTGCTTTTGTTTTGTGTCTTGTGTTTTGCGTCAGTTGTCAATTGTCAAAACTATCAAAATGTAATGAAAATAACGAGGTACATAAAAACAACGAGTTTGTAAGATAAAGGATTGTAAAATTTCATGTACAAGTCAAAATCATTTGTCATTTGTCGTTGGAGATTTGAGATTTGAATGTTGAGATTTGTGAGGATGAATTAAGCCGCATCATGAAATTGTTTAGAGTTTAGCATTGAGAAACTTGGACATTTTCCAGAGAAGGAAACAATTTTACGATGATCATGTCCAAATTTGGATTGGATTGGATTGTTTTGTTGTTTTGGCCATTTGTTCCGTTCTCCGTTCTCTCCCTTTTTATTTCAATTCCAGTTTCAAGTCCACGTGCGCAAATATCAGTATTTTACAGAGCCAACTCAAAGGAAAAAAGAAGAGAAGTTGCCACGTGGAGAGGAAGAGAAGAAAAGTGCAAGGAAAAGGAGCCAGCGTAATGTATTGGATTGGTTGCAATTTAATGGGAAGGGAAAGGCTCATTTGCTCTGTAGTTTGTAGTGGTTTTTCTCATTCTCATTGTCGTTGTCATTGGATTTCTGCTCCTTCTCAATCTCAATTCTCAAGTCCAAATTCCACCAGGGCAAATTTATTTCTATTTGTTTCTCCTCTTTATTCTCTTTAGTCTAGTTTTAGTTGTAATTGTGATTGAGGAGACTCGCGGCGGCTTTTCTTCCTTTTCAGCTTCATTAGCCTACACATCCACTTTATTTACATCTGGCTCCAAACTCAAACTCCAAACTCACAGCTCGCACTACACACTACACACAAACAGCAACAGTCAAATAAATCCTCATTCCATCACATTGTGTTGTGCAATGGAAATGGCAATTTTAATGATCTGCTTTAGTTTTAATAGCAGCAGCAGTAAAAATAAAATAAAATGAAATGTGCTCACGCAGAACAAAGCACGGAGAAGAGAGAAGACGAAGACGCCTTAAGCTTTAGCTCAATTTACAAGTACAAATAAAGAGGAACATTGGAATACCAAATGCAGGGCGCAAATGCTATTTTCTACTTATCTGATGCACAAAACCAACGCAGTGCACGCACCAACTCGCAAGCACTTTCTTAGCATAAAACTGCAATAAAAGCAGAAAAGGAAAGAGATGAAAAAGCTGAATATTCTGTTCATTTTCATTTTGTATATTTCAATATTTGATTTTGATGATTCTTGATTCTTGTCTCATTTCCAGTTTGGCATTTTCTCGTTCCATTTTCATTCCATTTTACGAAAAGAGTGGAGATTTGGAAGAGGATGAAACAGAGGGAAAGGAAGTGGATGAAGATGGACGATCGTAAAAGGGATGGGGCTGATGATGATGTGCACATCAAGTCCAATAATAATCATAAAATGGAATGATGAACAAGGGAAAGCCCACACACGATGATGATGATGATATTGATACTAAAATGTTGCATTCCCCTTCAATTTCTTATTGCACTTTTCCCTAATGCACTTCTCCGTCTTTTATTTCTTCAGCCGCCAAATTTGAATGGTCGGAATAGCCAAAGTAATTTTATTCTATTTTCAATGACAATGACAATGGCAATGGCCAAAGTTTTTCAATGGTTCCTCTTTGGTCATTTGTCTATTTGTCTATTTGTCCATGTTGGACATTGTACATGAAAATGAACATTTGTTTGGCGGAATGGACAAATGAACAAAGTTTCAAAGACTCAAAGACTCGAAGCGTGAGATCATGTCCGAAATGGACAAATGGATACTTTATGCATTTTATTACAGTTATTACGCGAGTCTGGTCCGGTTTATGAATTGTGCGCATGAGTTTGAATGGGAAAACTAGAAACTAGAAACTAGAAACTAGGTGTGCGTCTCGAGTTTCTAGTTTCAAAAGGTGTAGTGGAATCAAATGAAATGCATAATCAAATGGAGTTGAGTTGCAGTGGACGGGGTAAAAAATGGGGATGCACCTAGAAAATGCAGAGAGATTTTTCAAATGTTGTTCTTGTTGTGTGTGAAGGTCGTGTGTTGTGTTGTTGGTTGTAGGAGTCGAGTGAGTTTGTGCATCTTTTCCTCTCGGCTGATTCTTCTCCGTCTCGTTCTTTTTGGAGTGAGAAAGAAATAAAACGCGTAGACTGAATTTCCCCTTGAAAATAACGTGGCTGTGTTTTGTACATTGTCTGAATCGTGAGTTGTAAGAAAATTTTGTGCTCGTCTTCTTCATCTCCGTATTTTTTCTCTGCGTTTGATGTTGTGTGTAAAAAGTGTGTGGAATCCAGCGAGGAAGGAGAGAGTGTGTGTGTGAATGAGCTGGAGTTTGACTTGTTCTCGTTCTCCTTTTCAGTTCGTTCCTGACTTTCAGATCGTGCACTTCTTCCCTCTCTCTGTCTCTCCAAGCGTCTCGTCTCATCTTTATTGAGCAGTGCCAGTGCCTGTGCCAGTGACTATAGAAAAAAATCTATCCGTTTTACATTTCCCAGTGAATTTATTAGCAAGGGTTGAAAATTTAACAGAAAATTTTTGGAAATTTTCATAAAAAAATCAACAAAGTGTTTGTGTAAAATTTTGGAGTTAGATTTTTGTGCTTTTCATTGGAAAGTTTCAGAGTGATTTTGTAGTGAGTGAAGTTCAAAGTTTGATCCAAAAATCAAAGCTCCTCGTGTTATTTTTCTCATTTGGAATTGGGAAAAATTGTGCGGAAAATTATTTACATATAAAAAGTGAAAGTTGTTTTGGTGTTTGATTTTGGAATAAAACGACAAGAAAAGGAGTGAAAATGCGTGCTTCAAAATTGTGGATTTTTTCGTGGATTTCCCTTGGATTTCTTGTCATGTCCGTGGTGGCGCATCCCTCTCTGAATTACGGTACGTCTAATTCCTTATTCAAACCTTGTACAAATTCTGTTTCTGCAGATTATGAAATCATCCTGCTTCTTTCGTGTAGATTGAAAATTGTGTAAGAGTAAATACAAATGAAAATATTCATCATTTGAGTCATCATTTTCATTTGTAATCCTGAGTTCTCTTTGAACTAGTTTAAATGCCGCGTTGTGCATAAAGTACAAATAAATGTGGCTTTGTTATTTGTTTGTCATTATCATTATTTTCTCCCTCTTTTTCTCGACTCGATCACTCGAGCATCCAGCACCCAACAGGAAAATGAAGTGAAAGATGAAAACTGAAAAGAGTGAGTGAGTGAATGAATTTGTTCCGGGGTTAATTTCCACCTGCTCTCCATTTTTTCTCCTCTTTATTTACTCACAAATTCACATCTCAAATCTCACCCTCCACAAAACAAACAAACATCTCGAAAAAAATCAGATTCATCCAGTTTGACATGCTTTTCAACATTCAACATTCACTATTTCAGTTCAAATAAAGTCGAGTAAATAAAAATGTTCTTTGTGTGAAGTTTCAGCTCTAATTTTTCCCATTCTTCAACCAACCAAACCAAACCAATGCAAAGCAAAGCAAAACAGAACCAGAATAATTTTTCAATAATTTCCTTTCTTCAAAACCCGTCGAGTGGAAAGAAAATGCAAATGTGTTCAAACTTTTCTCGTTTCTTCTTTCTTCTGGTTTGTCGGGCTCTAAAATCTAAAATATTTGAAAATGTGAGAACGAAACAGGTAATTTTTCAGCGAGTTGAAGAATCGAGAATTGGGAATATAAATACATTTCACGTGTCTAGTGTCTACACTATTCAGAAAAGTGTACATTTTACAAGTAGGCATTTCGTTCCTTTCCGCATGATTTCATCCTCATGTTCTGCGTTAGTTCCGCTTTTTCTCCAGTTTCTCCTCCGTTTTACACATTCCTCCGAGCCAAACCAAACCGCAGCAATCCAAAGAAATGCCATTTGAACGTCGAATTTTTTCAAGCCATTCAAAATAAAAATCCAGAATCCAGAGTTTTACATTTAGATGCATCATTCTGAATTTTGAGTGTAGTCGTAAAATCCAGAGCCAGAAAAAAAGTAAAAATGACAATTTTTCTGCCCCATTTGTCGCCATTTCCACCCACAAAGTGAAACTGAAGTAACAATTGGCATGAGAATTGAATGCACTTGACAACTTGACATGAGCACTGGTGTTTGCATCGGCACCGAAACCGACACCGAGAAAATTTTAAGCTCTTTTAATTTGAATATTATTTCACCTAAAAAATCCATGTTTCAGAATTGACTACAATTTCATCTCGGAAGTTTGAGAACTTGAAACTCGTTTTCTTTGGATTTTTACATTTTGTTTCTGAATAGAACTTGCAAGTTTTTTGTTGAACTGAAGGGAGTGGAGAAGTGGAGAGCTGGAAACAGTTATAAATGAGAAAAAGAGGTGAGGAATTTATGGAGGTTTTTAAGGGGAAAGTGTTGACTCCATTTCGTGCAGTTGAAAGTAAAGTTGATTGTAAATGTGTTTGTGCTGGGGTAGGTTGTGTTGGGAATGGGAATAAGTTATTTTAAGAGTTTAACGATAATTGGTTATTGCCTCATCTTCTCGGTCCCTTCGACCTTTGGCCTCTCCGCCATTTCTCTCCCTCCTCTCCCCTTCTTTTCACCCTTATCCCTTATTTCCTATGGATTTTTCATCCCCTGCTTAAAAACCTGAGGGTGAACTCGGTAAAGAACTCTTTGCTCTTCAATCTCTAATGTGTAATGTGTATTGTGTAAACTAACAGAAAACCAAACCAAAAGAAAAGCCAAAACGAAAACGACTTGCACATGTCAAGTCACGATTACTGATTACTGATCGTCCTATTTCAAGAAACCTCCCTTCATTTTTCTCTCCCTTTTCTTAACTCTCAAAGCTCAAAACTCAGAACACTTGAAACGAATAATCGTAAAAACTCGACACAGAGAAAATATGAGACAAGTTTACAAGATTCAAAAGTCAAGAGTCGAGAAATAAATGCAAAACAATGGACTTGAAAAACTGGGAATTTTATGCTCATTGTGTTTATTTATGTGTGGTTGGAGGTCAGTCCATTTTAGTTTAATGCTTTCCAACCCCTTCAAATTGAAACAATCCGATTAAAATAACGGATAACGGTTTTTTCCAGTCTCCAGTCTCGACTGTCCACTGAAAACCAATTCAATTGAATGACCAAGCGAAATGAGTCATGACGTAAAAAATGGAGAGAAAAAATAGGTCATTGGAATGGGATTATT
This sequence comes from Sminthurinus aureus, assembly GCA_034698265.1. Taxonomy (NCBI): domain Eukaryota; kingdom Metazoa; phylum Arthropoda; class Collembola; order Symphypleona; family Katiannidae; genus Sminthurinus; species Sminthurinus aureus. The sequence continues at coordinate 4,829 of JAQGBH010005163.1, read as the reverse complement.
TTCATGGATTTGAAGGATGAAATGTGATGCGATGGTACGGTTAGAAAAACGGAGAGAAAGAGAAGAGAATGAGAAGGATCTGCGGGTGTGGATAATGGATAATTTGTGATGTGATGTGTCAATGCGGGCGTTCCGTGATGCTCATAATGATGCTGCTGTTGCTGTTGATGAGTCACTCCCGAAGGATGAATTACGATCATAAACACGAACACTGAGCATTGGAAACGGCGAGTACGATTAAATGTGGAATGAAGATACAGAAATGGACGGTGAAATGGATGGATATAAATAAATAAATAAATGTGTAAATAACTGATCCCGATTTTTGCTACCCCATCCAACGAAAAGAAATGAAATGATTCGGCATGAAATCCTCCCGAATCATCAGCATCAGCAGCATTGAGTATAATAATCCTTATAATCACACACAACACAACACAACACAACAAAATGAGACGAACCAAACTTCACCCGCTGACATGATCATATCCAACCTTCATGTTCATGTTCAATGTTTAGTTTTCATCCCTCCGCAGCCCACATTTTTTGATTAAGTCATCATTCGGATTACATTCCACGTCCACATTCAGATTCAGATTCCTGTCTAGTCCAAAGTACAGATGAAACTACAGTCTAAGTTCTAAAGCCGGAGGAGCCTGGACCATTTTCTAATATTTTTATACAGGGCAATTATTACAGGGGAAAAATAAATGGAATCCGCCCTTGTTCCTTGTCCGTCCGTCCATCAACAAATCAGTCAGAAATATCTAGAGCAAAGACCGCTCCAAATTTAAATTCAAATTCAAATTTACATAAAAAAGCACAAACCAATGCCAATGCGAAGTTGTAAACACATGTTGAGATTTAACAGCAACCTTTGACTCGAAAGATTTTCTGCGAGTTTTCTTGTGTAGAATTTTGAGGAAATATTCTGTGCTGGAGAAGTTGGAGTGAAACGTGGATTATTGATTTTCTGTGTCCATTCACAATTGTCTCGAGTCTCGAGACTGGAGAATCGAGACTGGAGTCTGGGGAATGAAATGAAATGAAATGATGCAGAGGGGATAAAATGCGTGTACATTTCTCTACTTCCAGCTTCGGTTTCTTTTCGGTTTGGATCTGGATCTGTACTTGGATGAAGAGCGTAATCAGATCGGGATCCGGATCCGGATCCGAATTTCGTTTCAGATGCAGACAGACTGGCGAGATCCACTCAACCGTTCACTTTTTTTTTCTCCTCTTTTCTTCTTCCTTGCACAAGTAGAAAAAAATCCCCAGACCAAACCAAACTAAAGTTGAGGATTGAGAATTGAGGAAGAGGAAAAGAGTGAATTTAGAAGCATGATAAAAGATAAAATCTCTGCTCAGATCTGCTCTGATCTTTTCATATTGTCTATTGTCTTTTATTCATCCATGTTTCTTTTGGCGGCGCTTCCTCTTTTCTCCTTCCTCTTTCGAATACTCCCAATACGAATACGAATACGAATCTGAATCAGAACTGGAATACAAATCTTGTATAAAAAACCCGGGTAAATAAATAAAGAGAAAAGAATACAATAGAGATTTATGGGATCAAGTATCAAACGCACAACAGACAGTTCAAAAGGAACGGGCAAAAGGAAAAAAAGAAGATCAACAACTTTAACGCAAGGAAAAAAACCCGAGGACAAAAAACAAACCAAACCACCGCTCGCACTCGGAGTCGCACTCTCCATTTGCCAATTCTAATTCGTCATTTGTCACACAGTCCATTTCCATTCCCAGACAAAACAAAGAGAAAACAAAGAGAAGAAATGGCACGTGGCGACTGGTTGATAAGAACAGAGACAAAAAGAGATAACGAAAAATGGTCCATTTATTTACCCTTTCTTCACATTTCACAAGTATCTAAAATACAATCGGAACTAAACACGCACAATCTGCCCATTGAAAATAAGATGGAGAGCGATTCGAGATTCAAGTGTTTTAATAAATTGGCGAGCTCCGTTCATATTTAATGCGTCAACTGAAACACAAGAAAAACGACACAGAAGGAGAAAGAGAAATGATGTGGAAGCGAATGAATAAATTTGCTCATTTGTTTGTTTTTCCTCTCCGTTTTCTTCTGCTCGCGATAGTGAATTCAGAATTCGCTTGTCACTTCAATTCAGTTCAGTTCAGCCGTGCGAGCGTTATCAATAGATAACACGCAAAAATCCACCAGCCGCTGCTGAATAAACAATCCGCTCGCTGTATTTTTAATGAATCGTCGTTCAACTTGGAGCTCAAGTTTGAACCGGAGTTGGAGTTGGAATGAAAGTGAAAGTGAGAAATGATTCCGGAAGTTTCATTTCATTCACCGTTCACCGTTCACCGTTCGGCGTAACGAGGAAAAAGAGGAAAGAGTGTTGTTTTTCTCACGCATTTAATAGCGATTTATTACCTGTTGCTCCTCTCTTTATTTTACCTACTTTTTCCGCACAAACTCAATCCGAATCCAAATCCGGTGAGAGTTGAAAACTCTCATCTGAGGCCATAACCAAAACCAGAACCAGAACGATAACGAACAGGATAACGAGTGCTTTGTTTGTTCAAGGTTCGATATATATATAGCGACAGCCGTTCTCGTTCTTGTTCAAATTTGCACAGTTCGACGGGACACGCAATTAAAAATGGAATGATAAAGTGCGTAAAATTCAGGTCATTTTTCATGCTTTTTCACGCAAGATTTGCATCAAGTTTTTTGTTCCGGTTTTCCACACTCTAGATTTGAGGTTCTAGATTTTGCGTGTTTTCCATTGATAATTTCGTGTTGTGTGGTTTGTGTGATGGAGATGGATAGAATGAATCTGAAGATGACGTTTACAAATTCTGAGGAGGGACATGATTTTTCTAAATCTAAATCCTTCTTCCCGTTATTCTCCGCCCGAGAACAAGTCTAAAGAAAATGTAGGATTTGAGTTGAGCTGAGCTGAGTTGAACTGAGTTGAGTTGAGAGGGTTACTTTTATTCTCTGGATTTCGTTCTTACTTATTCCTCTGCGCTGGGTTCTCCGAGGGTTTGTTTTCTATTTTCTGTAGTAATACTCGAGAAGAATGAGATAACAAGAAGGAGAGAAGAAGAACTTTGTTCTTGTTGTTGCGTCTTTTGTCTCAATTCAATTTCTCCCCCAGTTCATCACTCACTCGCTCATATTCAGCCCGTCACTTTTAGCCTTCTCCTTTATTCTGTACACTTGAAATGCCAATGCCAACGCCAGTGGAAAGGGAAGGAAGAGAAGAGAGGGAACCGTTTCACACATAAACACAAGACAAGAACACAAGAGAACCAGCGCTCATTTTTGTGTACAGTGAAAACAATTGAGACTCGTCTCTCTTCTCCTCTCTTCCAATCTGCTCTTTTGCCTATAGAAAGACAAAGTGTGTGTGAAGCTCCCTCCCTCCTTTTCTTCCCTTTTCATCTCATCTCATCTCATTAGGCTGAGCTGGAGACTCGAGAGTGGAGTAGAAAAGGAGAAAAGGAGCAGAGTGAAGTGAAGAGAGAGTCCCAAAATCCAACTCGGAATCCAAAATGCAAGACAATATAAATAATACGCTTTTTTCAACAAGACGGGACAACATTAAAACCAAAGCAAAGCAAAGGGATCCAACATCCACATTTTACATGATCTCACTCTCACTCTCCGTCTCTGTTCTTCCCCAGTGAAACAAAGTGAGCCCATTAGTAAAACAAATAAAGAGGGAGAATCCAACTTCAAATTCTACTTGAGATTCAAATTCAAACTCCGAATTCAGCTCCACAAAAGAAACTACAAACTACAACGCAACGCAACGACGAGGGAGAATTATGAAAATATTACAACATTTCAAAAACATCCGCATTTTACCATTTAAAGTATATTTTGTAGATTGTAGATTGTAAATTTCAGGGCAAAATGGAATGAGAGAAAAAACAGCCTGTGGGTTTAATTGCAATTGAGCCCCTAAGAAAGACAAAACCCTCCAGAAGGTTTTTTTTATTTTAAAACATGTGTTTTAAATTGGTTAATTTCCATGGAAACTTTGGAGGGTTTTGTCTTTCTAAGGGGCTCAATTAGAGAAGAGAAGTGAGTTGAAAACTAGAGTAAAAAAGGCTTTGATTTTCCTCCTTTTCCAAGTTATTTTTGTGAGCTGCGAGAAAACCAGACAAAAAATTAGTCGATGCCTCACTGCAAATTTACAAGGGTGAAAACACTCAAAAGGCACTTGTTCGTTAATCGTTGTGACTATTTTATGTGGAAAGAGCGAACAACTTTGTGGATTTTTCCACATGATTTGGGCGTGGAAAAATGTGCCTGTTTTCCCCGTTTTCTTTGATCGTCAATCGTCGATCCAATTGTCAATTCATTGAGACTGAATGCACTTTTATTTTCACTGCAAGTTTTGTTAGCTTCAGTGGTTTTTTTGGCAGAGGAGAATCGAGTTTTGGCAGTTGGTGTGGCCAAAAATTGGTGTGAAGACGCCCATTACAACTTACAACTACTTCTCTTTCCACTTGAACCACAGAGAAAAGGAAAGTGACAGGAAAATGGAAAGAGGAAAAGAGGAAAAAAGGAAAAGAGGTGAACGTTAAAAGGGATCATAAACTTTGTCAAATTCCCGTTCAAACTCTCAAATCCCAAGCCAAAAGCAAAATACTCGCATTTTACAAGTTTTTTTAGATTTTCTATTTTCGGGTATGACTAAACTCCAATCCCACAATCCCAATCCCAACAAATCCCTAGCATTCCCTAGCAATCCCCAGCATTCCCTAGCAATCCCCAACAATCCCAACCAATCACAAACAATCCCAACCAATCCCATTACTTTTCC
>JAQGBH010005162.1:0-14951 GCA_034698265.1 Sminthurinus aureus | reverse complement strand
CATAGGTAGGTCTTTCATTTGAGACACTTGCCCATTGACTTTTCGAACATTTGCTCAAAATGAAGCACCCTAGTGTATGTGTTATGTGTCTCTGTATTCTTTATGGGTCTGTGAGTATGTCTATTGTCAATGTAGATATGTATTGACTTTTATGTGTATTCCACATTGTACACTGTACACACTACACACTACACACATGGTATTACGCGAGTCAAATAAAACTCGGTGTACCATGAAAGTACTATAACCAGGTGTAGAAAATTGACGCGTAGATATGTTTGCGTGTACAGTGTACAATGTACAATCTATTATGTAAAAGTTCATTATGTTGTACTTTATTGTATTTTGTATAATGTATGATATATTACACACCTATAGCTCGAATACTGAGACGATAACTTCTTGCAGTTTCGTAATCCAATGATTTGAGTAAACTGACTTCTCCAGTGAGTCCATCGATTGAGAAATGGTTCTGACTATTCCCACCGATAATAGAATATTTAAGTGCAGAATTCACACCTTCGTCCGCATCTGTTGCACTGTGGACATAAAAAATTCCCTTTTGTACATTTATCCATTACATTTTCTTTCATTTCAATATTTTCCATCAATCTTCCGTCTTCCCTCCTTTCTTTCTTGCTTTTTCTTTGTGCTTTGTGCATGATACATAATACATAATATTTAGATAAAGAACCAGAAAGTGTCAATGTGAGAAACCTTTCTGCACTGTCTGGATTGTGGATTATGGATCTGTGTCCATATAGATTTCTCACCTCACGGTTGCAATAACTGGATAATTTGATGCATCCGAATTTTCCGGGACCGTCACATTATAAGAATAGGCATTCCAAACGGGCCAGTTGTCATTGGCATCCGAAACCTTTTTAATATTAAAATACCATTCACCATTTTTACACGTGGTACAAAATACAGACTACAACCTTCAAAGACATTGTGAATTATGAATTATGATAGACGACAGAGGAGATAAAGCATAATTGATAATTGATAAAATGACTGGACAAATCTCTTATATAAAAAATGTCACAAAATGTTACAAAATGCAAACTACAAATGATTTTTCTCAGCACCTCAATCCTGACAGTTGCCGTGGAAGACTTTCTTTCAACTTGCACTGCTGCCAGGTCAGAAGCCTGAACAATTAATGTGTACTCATCCCTCTGCTCACGGTCGAGTGGTAGCTTGGTTGTGATCACGCCAGTATCGGATTCGATACGAAAGGTATCATCAGTGTCATGTGAATTGAGAATTGTGTAGGAAATTTGTCCATTTTTGTCCGCATCATAGTCTGTCGCTCGTACACTGAGAACTGTACTTCCTACCGGTATTCCTTCGCGGACTAGATTAAGCAATAAAAAATATTACAACATTGTGGATTCTATGTTCTAAAATCTAGGATCTAGAGTCTAGATGAGAAAATTGTACATGGGTTAAACGGTCATCAAATTCACTAAATACGTTGTACTGAGTACTGAGCACTCTTTAAAAGTCTTCATTATTCTTTAATTTACAGTTTGAGCAAGAAAAGTCCGTATTTTCTTGTCATTAATCTTGACTCTTGAATTTTAAATAATGAAAGAAATAATGAATGGTGAATGCGGTAAGTACTTACTAGAAACAGAATATGATGTTTGTTCAAATTCAGGCACTCCATCATTGATGTCAAGCACGTTAATCTGTTTATAAAATTATCATTCTTGTCATTAGCGTCATAGAGCAACTTTTGAGTTCTTTTTCCTGACGTTCAGACTTAGATTCAGAATTCAGAGTAAGAGCTCTGTCATTTATCATTAATTTTAACGTTATTAAAATAATTCTTTATTCCTTTTCTTTTGTATATCTTGAAAAGTATGCTGAATACATTCTTACTCCATCCTTTTACCTTTTACCTTTTAAACACACATTATATTTTCTATTATGTACATTGAAATATTTTATTAGACATAAAAAATGCATAATTCTCATTTCTCATTTCCCATCTTAAAATTTCTATAAAGTAGTTCTTATGTGCATCAAAATAATAACAAGGAAATAAAATAATGACATTAGTTTTTTTCTCCTATTTACTATTTACATTATTTACTATTTGATCTCAAGCTTGTGACTTGTGACTTGAGATATTTAGAACTGGGTATATGGGCCGCTCTTCATTCATTCTTCATATTTAACCCATAACATTATTATAGTATGCTATTACGGAGAAAAACAGTCAAGTTTATGACTGAACGGAGCAATGCAAATGGGAAATGGGAAATGTGTGTACGCATGTTACATAGATATTATGTTACTCTTTCTTTCTCTATTCTGTATTCTGTACACTTTCGGTGTACGTTGAACGATATAATATATTATATGGTGCGGTGTAGGACTAAAATTTTCAAAATATGATTTAGATTCAGATTCAGATTCAGGTCAATGTACGTCTGCCTTTAAGTATTTACATTGTAGATATAGGTACATATGGTATGTGAATGTGTCTTGAGGTATTTATGAACGTGATGAATGTGAATTGTGAATGTATGAAAAATCCTTTTCTCCACACTTTCCTTGTGGGTGTTTTGAGTTTTGACGATTTGTTTTGTTGACGATGAGACCAGACCAAGAAACAGATACAAAACTGTAAATTATTTAAATTTCGAATCTCATGATAGAAAAAATTCTCACGCGTATGTTATTACTCTTGTTCTTCCCATTTGTAGATAGACTAGATTCATTTACAAAAGACATTTATAAAATATCCACATGTGTGAACTACCTATCTTTCCATATATCTAGATTCTAGATGAAACGTTACATATAAAATTAAATGTCTTGTGAGAGCTGGAAACATTTTGATGGGAAGAATAACGTGCGTAAAGGAGAGGGAGAGAGATAAAAAGTCCGGAAAAAAAATAAAAACATGAAACGAGAAAAACCCCACATCTCAAATCTCAAATTATACAGGACAAAAAAATAAAGCTAAACTTTGTCTTCATTCTACATCGTCCGTCGTCCATCGTCTCATCGTCTTTAATGAAAAGACTAAAATTGAAGTCCAACCTTCAGTATGTGAGATGCTTGATGTGTAATGTGTATTGGGTATGAAGATCGTTATATTTCTACATACTTTTTACTTTTTACTGTATATAAACATGAAAAATAAAAAATATAATACATCCTGCGTACTGCATAATGCATTCAAATAGAAATTTTTATGTAGGCGTATAATGAGTTTTTCTATACTTCTCGCTTCTCTCTTCAAAAAGTCGTCAAAAAGGCGAGAATCAAGATTCGAGAGAGTCGAGAGAAGAAATGGATCTGTGCTCCTGATTCTGATTTTGATTCTGGTTCTGTGAATCTGAGGATTCATAGAGAAAAATTACCGACCACTGAACAAGAGGACGAAGGAGAAAAACCTAAAGCGGTTTTGCTGCTCTGCTCTGCTCTCTGCTCACTATTCACCCTCGGGCCATTACTTCTCCATTCTCCAGCCATTAGTTTTCTTCCTCATTTTTACCACAGATTCGAGGTTGGAGCCTCCAGGCTTCTTTTTTTCTTATGCACTCGCATGAGTATTCTTCAACACACTGCACACCACACACTAAATAAATTTTAGATACTATACACGATACACGATATACGAAATACGATACTTGTATCTTCTGTCTTCTGTCCTCTACCACTTCATTACATTCTATATATAACACTCAACGTCCTCTGTACGTTATATTCTCCATCTGTGTCTGTATTTTGTATTCTCCATTATTTTCAGTTTATTTCTACACTCTACACTCTACCGAAAACAGAGGAAGTCATACATTTGTTTTTATTATGAAATAATCTTATATAGTTTGAGGAGATTTGGTCCAATCTCTTTTCGACAAATGAGCTCCCTCTTATTCTTTCCTTTTTGGAGTAGTAACAATAATAATCGTCATAATAATCATGATGATGAGGATGATGACGATAATAATAATATTAATACTGGCCACAAAAATAAAATGTGCTCAAGTGAATTATTGCGATTAGAATGGAACTATGTATATATAATATTGAGTATATAGCTATAGAAAATGTGCAGGCTTATTTTTATCTCTGAGGGCTGTAGGTTGTACTTGTACTTGTATCTGGATTTTGGATTTCGGATCGTATCGCAGAGGAATAAAAATACATTTTGCTCTAGAATCTAGAATGATAAAGTCTGGGGTTGTTCAGATATTTTATATCGGATCGTATCGTATAGAGAGTAGAGAGTAGAGAGAAGCGAGGTACTTGATTTGATGGTATCCTGGTGTGGCGATATGAATGCGATAAAAATATGATTTGTACACTTCTACAACAACATACCAGATAAGTAATATGTGAGCACCACACATAAAAAAACCATGTAGCTTGCTATATGTGATATATGTTTCATCTTACTGAAATCCGAAAACCGACAACCGAAATCCGAGGCGGGTTGCCCTAACCTTGAAGATTGAAGACGGTGGAAGACGGGAAAGTTGATAGAGAGAGTAAAAAGGAAGGAAACCGAGTATGAAATATATCAGGCGAGAGTAATACTAATGGTGTCTATTTCCGATTGGATTACAGACTACAGACCCCACAGATTTTATGAAGCATAAATCTAATATCTACAAACTACAAACTACAAATATGAACAAGGTACATATTTATTTATATCATCTGTGGACTTTGTAGCTTGCAGTGCGTCGTGCGTCGTGTGTAGTCTGTAGTCTGTCTTTGACTGGGGAAACTTTCACCGGCACGGGCATTCGCACCGGCAAATGGCTTTGGTAGTTCTTTTCCTCCACTTCCTTTTCTTTCTGTATGAATACACAGAGTAAATTGAATATATACACATTACACACGCCGTAGATTGGGTCGTAGACGGTAGATCTCTTTTTTCCCTGGGCGGGAAGAAACAGAAATATATGACGAAAAAGACGGAGAAAAGTAAGAGACAACTCTTGAGCCTTGAGCCTTGAGCCAGTCTTGAGTCTTGAGTATTGAGCCAGCTAAAACTCCCGTTGTCATATCACATAAAATATAAATGTTTACATTAGAGTAAACAGTTTATGCGCGGTTCATACACAGAAAAAAGTGCATCAGTTGCAAAGTTTTTTTACCGGAAAAGGATAGAAGATGGAACGTGTGATAAAAATTCCTATGGGAAGAAAAAAACGGAAAGTCAACTCATTCACTCTTCACATATGTCTACAGTCTACAGTCGACAATAGAATAGAACAGTAATGTGATGAGATGAACTGAGGATACATTTGATGGCGATAAAAACAGTGATGACACAATGGCACTGACATTGACATTGCCATTGACGCTGAATACCGAATGCTGAATACTGAATCTTGTATGATTTGACAATTGACAATGCATTTTTTTCACAAAACTGAACAAGTAAAATAAAGATTATAAAGATAAAACAATTATGTGTAAACATTGAAAAATGACTACGAGCCATTTTTGACCCTCGCTATTTCTAGCATTTTTGATGGTGTGAATAAAAAAACCTTATCATAAACCTAAATCCTGAATCATGAATTTTGAATGCAATAAATAAAACAAAATAATGTTCGCACCTGTAACGTCGCAGTGCCAGTTCGTGGGGGTATTCCGGAATCGGTAGCCACAATCCGAAAGTAATGAACATCCATCTTTTCTCTGTCAAGTTTATCCATAGTTGTAATTATTCCAGATTTTGAATCTAGAGCAAAAAACTGTTGACTCCTTGCATCTAGGAGACTGGTCATACTATAAGCCAATGGTGAATTTTCTGGATCTGTTGCACCAATAGTGGTCACAGTAATACCCGGTGGTTGTTCTTCCGGTACGGAGGCAATATACATGGTTTGTTCAAAGAACGGATTAAGATTTCGCATTTCTCTCCTCATCCTATGAATTGGATGGGAGTCCAAAATTGAATTGGTATAGCCACTCACACTTCCACTTGCACTCACACTTGAACCCGCACTTCCCATTGAAGCACCATCAAATCGATGGATGATAAAGTGAACCAATTGATCCCAAGACATGACAGCTTTATCCCCCGAATGACTCGACTGACTTTGACTGGACAGAGGTGAACACTTGAGATGAAGAAGGATTTCAACAGTTTGCACTTGTTCGAATAAACACCAATCCGCCCTCAAAACAATATCACCAGTGGAGGACTCAATGGCAAAGAAGTGGTCATTTGCCACCACAGTCCCCGTTGTATGACAACCGGATAAAACACTCTTTGGCAGAAAACTATGGATGTTTGCCAACTTTTCGGAAGCATGATAACAAAATGTACCTTCCACAGGGAAAGATACATAAATGTCATCCACTGAACGAATGATGTGTTCTTGAGATGCATTTTCTGGTGCATTGTTATTATTATTGTGATAATTATTATTATTATTATTATTATGGCAATCTTTTTTATTTTTCAACGGTTGTGTGATGATTGTGAGTGGGAAGGAAATGTAATCAAAATATGTACAAATTTCTCCAGTCACTTTCCCCACATTTCCACAATTGTAAGAACTCACATTATTTTTAATGAAGAACGGGTGAGCAATTATGTCAATATAGACGAGAAAGGAACTTGGAAAAATGGGACTAATGAACTGGAAAGGATCTCCACAGGAATTTGGATTTTGATTTTGACTTGGAACTCGTTGAATTGATCTTTTTAATCGAAGTTTCCCTTCTTTATCCATGTGTACCAGTCGATGAATCCATGACTGGGTTTTATGGTGTGAAATTCGATAGGAATAAAAATTAGAAGAAGATGAAGAGGAAGTAGATAAAGAAGAAGTATCTCTTGTATCATCATTTTCAACGCCATGATTATTATTATTACTATGTGTGTGTTGTTTATGACGATTTGTTTCTATTTCTTGCTCTAGTTGTTCTTGCCGAGTGTCATAATGCAGTTTTTGTTGTTGCTGCTGCTGTTGTTGTTGAGAATGATGAATATGATGAGGATACTCCTTGGAGATTTTAATCTGGGCATCGAAGAGTATCCACCCTTCAGCTTGGTTCTGGTCTGTCACCACAACGAAGGTCGAGCCGGTTCGGATCCAAATCAAAAGTGAACATGTGAATAAGAGGAAATGAACAAAGTGTGAAAAAGAGTAGCATTTTCCTTTTGATCTTAAAGTGGTTGTAGTTGTAAAAGAAGTTGGATTTGGATTTGAATTAAGATTTGAACACAATTGGAGCACTGTGCTAAAATACCCAGATGAACTTCCACACATTATTATTATGATTATTATTATTACTACTCGAGTGATATAATATCCACATTTATACAATTATTTTGGGTAACAAGGGCGGCACTGGCAGTGGTAGTTGAAGGGTGGAAGAAGAGTAGATACATATAGCTTTAAAAATTATACACACTCCACTCTCTCACATTTTGACCAATTTATCTTTATTTATTTTTTTTTACTTGCTTGGTTTTATTTATTTATTTATTTGTGTTTGTATTTTTGTATTTAATTGTAGCCACTTTTTTTATTCTTCTACACTTTTGATTTTGATTCTTGGAAAAGATTTTGTGACTGGACTGTCTACGGTCTACTGTCTAGTTTCTAGTTTCTAGTGTCTAGTGTCTAGTGTAGATTATGAAACAATGTACTTGTTTATTTTTTTATGTATCAGCTCGTTACATTTTTCTACAGTGAACAGTGAAAACGGGAAACAATGTAGAAACAGCACAAAACAGAAAACACAAATAATTTACAATTTACACTGTTGATTCCACGTTGGTTTTCATCTAATTTTGAATACACAGAACACTCAACTCCTAACTACTTTAATACTCTTCAAATTATGTGCACAAACCATGAGATGAAAAAATGAGATGAGAGATTCTCTCTCCCTCTGTTTCTCTGTCTCTTTCTCTCTCTCTTGTCTCTTGTTGTTGGCTTCTCTTGGTCTACGTTTTTACGTTACGACGTTACAGCCTAAGTTGTCTATAGGGACTGGCAATATAGTAACTGGTCTGGTCCAACTTCAAGTCAATAACCGTGGGAATGAATGTACATAGTTTTTGCCTCCAGGTGAGCAGTCATGCAACGTTGATCGCCTACCTGTACGTAATATCACATCACATACTTATTACCTATTACTTACATACCCATACATACACTTGCAGTATACAGTATACACTATACATTATACATTATACATACATAATGCTTTTATACAAAATAGAAACACGAAAAAAGCAGAGAAATGAAGAAACACATGCAAGATTACCATACATATTTAATACCCACCATATACAATACACAGCATATGCACATACATAACAGCTACACTCAGGATGTAATAGTTTTACGGATTCATGTATGCACAATGCTCAGCATATTCATGCATCTATAATCTATAGTATATATTTTTTCACCTTACCCTTTTGATATAACCATGGCATGGACAGAGAGGAGGACGACGACGACGACGAAGAAAGAAACAGTCGACGGGCCAGGGAGTTGGAGTTGTAGTTGTAGTTGGAGTTTGAATATCAAAAGCCAAAAAAGCAAGAAGTTGGTCTCGGTCTCTCTCTCTCTCTCTCTCTCTCTTTCGGTAGTATCCAACACAAACACGATACACAATACGCAATATGTACTGTTTTAAAAACTTTACACACACATGGCAAACTATACACAAAAGACCCAGACACATACACACAGAGGTTCTCCTTTGCGTTTGGGTATTATATAAAAGTTGAGGTTTTTTTTCTTCAATGGCCAGGTAAAAAGACAAACAGGTATCTCTGTACTCTGTAAACTCCTTACTTTACTTCACTCCTCACGCGGGTCTGCTCTCCTCTCTCTATCTTTATATTTTTCAATCTTTCCTTTTTCTTCTTCTTCTTGTTCTTTTAAGTCTGTGGTTGGGTCTCTCACCATCTCTTGCACTCACTCACTCACTCACTCATACTTTATACTTTAGATACATCCCGTCTTTTTAACCATCTTTTTTAAGAGAATAGATGATGATTATATATAATATACGGTATGCACTGACTGCTGACTGTTGACTGCTGACTGATATTAGGTATTATGGATAATGTATTTTTCTTCCCTCTTGTAATTCGTTGGGCTCTTCGTTTTCTATTTATTTCTTATTTTCCATGTACCATGTGTTTTGTGAATGTAGTTATGTTGAAAAAATGGATTTGGTAAATGATATGCTCCTTTACTCTTTAATACTCACCGGCAGAGAAATCACGATGAGGATTCAGGATGATCTTTCTCTGTATAACGTAGTGTATAATGTACGGTGTAAGGAATATTAAATGTATATATATATAAATTTTTGTTTTCTATTTCTTACTCACAAAGTACTGATGATATGATGATGATGAAGTGTACTGATATTACTATATTAGAATTTATACACTTGGTTGTTTTAAAGGAGAAACTGAATATAACCGTTTTTTCCTCCGCGTGTTTTTCACAAATATATAGAGATTATTAGAGAATAGGGATGTTTTGCTGTATGTGTATAAACGTATTATAATTTATTACATTAACCATGTATTTTGTATTTCATCTGTCGACTGTAGACTGAGAGTACAGTTTCATTCGTTAGTTTTTAGTCTATGTATACCTGCGGCAACTGAACAGAGTGAGTGTTCTCATTCTTCTAAACTAGTAATTACTTCATCCCTTTATTACCTTTACTGTCTTAAACCAGCATCTTCTTCGATATTATCCATCCTCTCCATACAGATATTCCTCTTTCTTCTGTACATTCTACAGTTCTACAGTTCTACTTCGTCTCTGATTATGTTAGGTGCTCTTACTTTATAGATATATCCACGTATGCACTTTTACTTAGGTGTTGTTGATCTGTCTGTTGTTTGTTGTTTGTTGTTCTTTGTTATTGCAATTGCTCTTGCTCTTGCTATTTCTTTTAAACTACCTTGAGCCTTCAACGCAAGTAAACATAAATGCACGTATACGTTGGGAGTTTGGAGTGTGTTGATATGAACTTGCACGAATTATTTGATCTTCTTATTGTGCATATTTGTAAGTGTAATACATTGCACGTATATACTGTAGGAAGTAGAAGGAAGAACTATTGACTATTGACGGTAAATGTAGAATACTAACGAAGAACAAGATTAAGAAGGAGCAAGGAAAAGATGATGATTATGAAGAGGGAAAAAAGAGATCACCATGGGCAAACACTATCACCGATCACCGACACCTCGCCGTTTCCCTTTTTCTTTTCGTCCAAAATCCAAACTTGGAACTGGAAACTCCAAAAGCACAAGATTCTCCAGCCTCCAGTCTCCAGTCTCAAGAACCACGAAGCTCAAGATTTCAAAATACAGGATATAGAATGTAGAATATGTAACAACTACAACTAGTGAACTAGAAGCAATTTTCCTCCCCCACGTCTATTCAAGAACTGCAGCATATTCGCTTCAAGATTTTCCATCGAGCTGGAGTTTTCGGTGGTGGTGGTTGTCTTGTCGTCATTGGATATGTATCGAGTGTGGAGTGTGGAGCACAGAGTACAGAGTATGCAGCATGGAGCATGGAGAAAAGCAGAGTCAGGGAAAGAAAATAGAGTATACATGACTATATGTACATAGATATGAACAGAATGAGTCGACACAGGGGTTTATTCCAGTCAGCCAGTCTCCAGTCTCCAGTCTTTACCATGGAATTCTAGCTTAGGAAGCAAATTCAACGGGATCTATATACATCGATCCGTCATGGGATGAATCATCCACATCTACCTACCCAAAAAATACTACTACACGAGGACTACTACAATTTCAGCTACTACTACAACCACCACCACCACCAATTCCCCCTCTCTTTCACTTTGGCTCTCTCGCTCTTGCTTTGCTGCACACGGGAAATCATACTGGTACCCATCTGCCTTTCTTCCACTCATTCTCTCTGTCTCTTTCCCCCAATTCTATGTATTTCCTCATGTCCTCATCATAATCATATTATATAGTGCATATATAATAGGTATACCATATTATACCATATACCATGTGTAAACTACTGTGCTACACACATGTACATTCTACACACAAATACAGAATACAGAATACACACGTAATGTACTTGAAATGCATGTGAGGGAGTACACATTTCTACTTTCTACTTTATACTTTTCCCAATTTTCGGATTTATCTTAAACCAACTTTGAGACGTGGCTGACGGCGGAAGTAAATTCCTTTTGCCAGTTTATTTTATTCCGGGGGGAATCAAATACAAAATGAGTGCGGAGTTCATGTATACGACATATTCCTGTTTGAACCCAGAGACAGAAAGATGCCACATAACATAATATAAACATGTACGCTGTAAAGTTACTGTGTATTTCTATTTACTGAACTACCATCTCAAAGAAGGGAAAAAAGTACGGTGTAAAACGATGGTGGCATTTTATAGAATATGGTGTATGTTGTAACATCAAATATAGGGAAAAGACAATCATAAATATATCGATGGATAGAGCGTAGATAGCAGACAGTAGGTAGATTGATAGAGACTGGATAGACAAACTAACCTTTTTTTTTGGAAATGTACTCAACTTCAATTTGTACACTGTACAAATGTACTAATATACTTTACACACAGTATAATATGCAATACGCACCCCTCGGTGGTTTTATGTGGTGGGTGTAAGATGTGTAAGATGTACAATGTACAGTAGATAGTGTACGCTCACAAATGTATGAACAAGGACAATCGGAAGTTTGAGGATTACAAAACAGAAGAGTCCAACTGTGTATAAAATATGATTAATGTAACTACCCCGAACGCAGGGAGAAACTAGTACAATTTTCTCCTCTCTTTCTCTCTCGCTCAGTTTAGCTTTTAGTCCAAAATAAAATAAAATTGGGGAAAGAAAGGGTGCAGAGTTATGGAAGATTAGATACCTAGATGTGTTATGCTATGTACTATGTTTGTAAATGGATTTGAAACAAGTTTTGGGGATATGCAATAATATGCAGTGTGCAGTATAGGTAGAAGTTTTACTGAACCATGCAACATGGAACAAGAAATATTTATTTTATTTTATTTTAGTTCTTCCTTTTCCTCCCTTTTCCAAGCTCCATGCTTCATACTATGTCACATATTGCATATCACTTTACTGGGATACATATTATATTATTATAGAGTCGTATATTTTCCATCATTTTCACCTATTTGAATTTAAAATTTTCACCCGTACATAATTCATAAAATCCCTTTCCCCCTCCAACCAACAAAATACACAATATCAAGAAAATCTACCGTAATTTGCACATAGTCACATTTGAATACGGGAAGAAATATCCCCATACCCCACCACACATGCAAATATGTACACATGTACAAAAACTCTATACTCCATGTCCTTACCATACAAAACACGCAGCACACGTTGTGTGTGCAATATACAAAGTTTGGAACTTTGAAACTGTCGCGAGGACGAAAGTGGATTTTCCTTATTTGTTTTTTATTATGTTCCTGCCTTATGCACAGTACATAGTAGATACTAGACACAGTAGTAATATGTAAAACAATGTCACAAAATTGGAAGGTCATATATTTATAGACTAAAGCATCTACTCGCTATACATGTAGGTAAGTGTCTAAACTGTATTGGATATTGGATTGAATGAATGATACTCATTTCCCATTTCACAGTTACGATTCTCCATCCTGTGTACTGACTGTGTAATACACACAATGTGTATCGCATATTTTTTGTACAGTGAACATGTATGCGTTAGGTAAAATTTGAAGCGAATCGTACATAATACTTGAATCGTTTTTTAGACAAACAATATACTTGCTCTATACATATAATGAACATTTTCAACGTGACGTATCATACATAGACAATTTGATATTTGATTGACAAAGTTACAATCCACATTATATAAATTGACAAGCTTGCCAAAGTCGGTTCAATTTTTTACGCCCGGAATGTATTTTATATTTTATACTTTATACGCGGAAACTGGATTATGGATTATGGAAATGGAAAGCAATGAAATTTGAAATCGGAAAGTTTTCTTGGTTTTCCAAGACACAAAAAAACAGGAAGAAAACGAATAGAAAAATAATCAAAATAAAATGTTCAGTTATTTTTACAACTAAACACTTAAATATAACCGATTACAATTTTAAGCACTATGATAATATTATAGCAATAATTAATTAATAGGAAACTTTAAAAGTACAAACAACGAGACACTAGGTAAATAAAAATATTAACGGAATGAAAACGTTAATGATGGATAAGATGATGAGGATGTTGACATGTGCGATGAAAAGAGGATGGTTTATATTTCATACTTACGAGAAGAATAAATCATGAATCATGAACTGCAAACTTCATCACCACCTTTTTTATTATTCATGTGATGATGCTGGTAGTCATTATACAGTCATAAACATTGTAGATACCGGTGTAATAGTGTTG
Organism: Sminthurinus aureus; assembly: GCA_034698265.1. Taxonomy (NCBI): domain Eukaryota; kingdom Metazoa; phylum Arthropoda; class Collembola; order Symphypleona; family Katiannidae; genus Sminthurinus; species Sminthurinus aureus. The sequence continues at coordinate 1,490 of JAQGBH010005162.1, read as the reverse complement.
GGCTGTCCATGTATATTTGCAAAATATCCCGTGCCTTCTTCTTCTAATTAAAGCTAATTGGACTACTTGGAGAGTGTGTGGCTGGTGCTCGTGGCTGGTATCTGCATTCTGCATGTGCTTCTTTAAAAATCAAAGTATACAAAATACATGCCATCATCATCAATTATCAGGAAAATATAAATGTAAATAATTTACCGTTATTCCCTATTCACTATTTACACACATTTAGAATGAGAGGACAGATACACATATACATACATTTGCATAATGCATGACGGAATACGGACACCATGCATTCAAAATTCAAAAACATCTATATTCATACAAACTACAAACTACTACTATTTTTGCTGACTACTAATGACAGAGTTATATTATTATAGTTGAGAAGTTTTAGATATTTACATAATACATAATATTATATCTATGTCGATGCTGTGATTGTCAGTTTTCAAGAACACGGTTCATTCCCTTTGAACGGTTTGAATATCTCTGATCTTGTATCTTGTACAGATGGAATTTGTGAGAGAGAGACAGAGAGTGAACCATGGAAAGAGAGAGAGAGAGAGAGGAAAAGATGACAATTATATATTGTTCTCCATCTATTGTGGACCGTGTACACATAGCTACTTTTGAGCATCCGTTTTTCCTACACAACTCTAGACTCTAGAGATAAAAAGACGTGAAATAGTAAATACATTACTATTGACTAGTGGTACAATTTGCACACGCTGAATAACAGAAATAGAAAGAGGACTGAGAGATTTTATTAAGATCTGTATGGTTATAAGTTATAAGGAATTTCAGGCTTTGGTTTTTGCATTGTATAGTGTATGCTTGTTGTTGTTGACGTAGTTGTAGTTGTATAGAGTAGTAAGTACATACATATGTTGTAATATAGTGTTTAAGTACGTAGTCGTGACTGTAAGATCATAATGAACGATGAACGATGAACGAGCCCATGCAAACTTAATATCGTCTGTACATTTCAGGGAAGCATGAATGGCAAAGATGATGAAACAGAGGAAGAAGAAGAAGAATAAGAGAGGAAGAGCAATGTAACAAAGGAGGAAAAGACAAGAAAATGAGAAGTGAAACGATCTGTGTAGCATGCCTAGTACATATTACCTATTACACGCAGTTTGTACAATGTACAAAATATAAAATATTATTACAACAGATAGTGGGAGATTCTTATTACTTGAGCGTGATATTTTTTGACTCTTGACTACATTGCAATACCAGAGTGATTCCCGATGACGATTCCTAAAGATTATTATAAATTACAAGTTCAAGATTCCTGTGGAACACGAAAAAGAAGAAGAAAAATAAGGGGGAGAAGTGATGGAAAATGTAAAATGTTGTTTCACAGTTCACAGTGTATTTAAAAAGAATGTGCATTATGGCCTATTGTTTACAATGGAAGTACCCGGGGTGCTCCGCGACTTTTGAGATGAGACCTATACTATCCGACTCAGTTTTTTATGCTG
>JAQGBH010005161.1:0-14954 GCA_034698265.1 Sminthurinus aureus | reverse complement strand
TTTTAAATGTGTCCGCTAGATGGCTATAGTTTCGTCGTCTCACAGTACCCCAATGTGCACAGACGGACAGACAGACAGACACGACGATTCCAATAAGCTGCTTCGCATCTTAAAAATCAATGCACATATAGTAAAGCGAAAATGAAATGGTAAAATTTAGATTAACAAAAGATGCAGAATTTGGAAATTTGAGTTGCGATTTTTGATTTTTGATATTAACCTGTTGTGCCCTGTAGCTTGGTAGAACTTGTTCCGTAATCATTACTTTTTTGATCGTCCTTATTTCTGTTTTTGCAGTGCTTGGACTAAAGAAAAAAGGTATTTTCTGATTATTTATACAAAACATTTTTTATACATGAGAGATACATGATTTATTTTTATTTTTTACATAAAAAAGGGAAACAAATGAAATTTTGTTCATACCGACTGAGTTCAAATAGCCAGAAATTAGCACAATGGGCATACAGAATGATGAGATAAAATGCGTTGTTGAAAATGAAGCAAAACTTGATAATGTTCAAGTATTCCACACCTGTCCAGACACTAAATAGCCAAATATCGGATTTCGGGTCAACTTGGAAAACTTTAGCCCATCCTGCGTAGCCGTATCTCGCATCCTCTGGATGTTTCCAGAATAGTGAAACTGTCAATACACCGTACACAAACATCATGTAGAGAGAGGCAAAAACATTGTCATCACATCCGTCCGTTTTCTCTTTCTCTGCTTTCGCCTTTTTGTTTTTCAGTTTCCTTTTCGTCTTTTTGGATTTGCCCACTGGTCCTGACTGTGATTCGGATTCGGATTCGGATTCTGATTCTAGTTTTGACTCCAGTTCCCCTTCTTGTCTTTCCTTGTCTGATTCCCATGAGTTTCGAGGAAAATAAATCCCTGTAAGAAAGAAATTGGATTCATAATTCATAATATGTTAATCAAATTGATGATCAATAATATAATTAATGTAGCAAAAACGGTTTGGAATTTTCTCCAGAATTCGAAATGTGCAAAATCTTTACGTGTGTATCGTTTGTCGAATTCCGTCACAGCATTAAGCAAGTCCGCAATTTCCTGCTTTTGGGTAACCAAGCTAAACTGAAAGAAAACTTGGAGGGTAAAAGTGATTAGGTAGAGAATGTCAACCACGAGATAGGACAAATCTCTTCCGCTCAGAACTCCATGAATCACGCACTCATACAACTGAAGAGTTGGCCCAAAACTGGAGAGCATGTTGAAGTACCAAAGGAACAGTCGAATTTTGTTTTTGTAACAGGAAACTCGCTGCGTCTTCCCATCCCAATCAAAGGGAAGTACATTTAGTTTACTGGAAATTATAAAATGATGTCCCAAATATTTATACGTTTTTTTTGTAAACATTTTGATAATTTTGCCAAACCCAAAACTCCAAAAGACAAAATAGCCAACCCCAAAAGAAAACTATCGCGATAGTTTCCTTTGATTTTAACTCAAGAAGGCCGTTTTTCGGACTGACCTCAGCTCAGCTCAGCTCAAAGAATTTCAAAGAAATTTCACACAACCAACTCCAAAACAGAAGCGTGAAGGAAATTAAAGGCGTAATTTTACATTTTACATGCATTTTCTTTCAAGTGTTCATTTCATGGACGCCAGAAACATGAATTTTCAATTTACTGATTCAATTTCTTGTGATTTCATTCCAAGAAAACAAGTGCACAAAAAGGAAGTGAACAAGCAACAAGCAGTAAAAAGTAAAATACTTGCATCTAGAATCTATAGAGTCTAGAAAGAAGGTCGACACTTGACACCGTACACAGATAAGTGTCTCATTGAAATTTTGTTAGGTACATACATACTTGATGCATTTTCACCTTCGAAATATTGTTTACATGAGTTTTGCCATTTGCATTTTCGGTTTACTCCATCATCATCATTACATTTACTTACAAGTCATGAAATTGTCTATAATTATTCCAATTACATGGTCCAAAAACGTGTTATTGAGAAAGAAGAACAAGAATTTCAGAGGTGTGGTTGTCGTTGAATCGTTGGCCATTATAGTTATTCAACTGGAGAACGTGTCATAAATAGTCATAATCAATGCCAACGTACAGAGTACAGAGAGGATGCATGCTTATAACTTTTCATTTTCATGTCAATAGTCAGTAATTATTACCCATTGTAGTACTAGTTACGCTAAAATCTATGAAAAATGCTTTCTTTATTTTCCCCGTTGATTTTATGCTATAGTAAAAAGTAAAAGAGCATGAATGTACAAATCATTGCATAGTCAACAGTTTTTTTTACAGGAGTGTCAACTTTAAAACACCAAAATTTATTTCAAAATTTCAAAATACACGTCACAACTTTAATTATTTTTTTGTATGTTTTTTTTCTCTTGTAGATATTGTAATCATTCTTTGTAGTACATATAGTACAATAAGTAATATAATAATGTTTTTCGGATTAAATATAGATAATTTATTTTTATTTTTTACTTTTCAGTAAACCGAATGATTGATGTAATGATAAAAAATAGCAACAAAAATACTATAATATATTGTATTATGATATAATGAGTAGTCAGAATTCAGACTAAATGATTTTACATGTTTTTGTCTTACATTTTACAGTTTTAATCAGTAATAATACACATGTAGTTTAAGTATGAAAAATGAATAAATACGCCTTAAATCTGTATTATAGTTCCGTACTTATAATTAATATATAGAATACAAAAAATGCAGTACTGAGAGAGAACGTTTTGATTAAATATTAAACTATATATTATTTCACATTAACCACTATTTATTATTTATCTGAATGTAAAATTATGTATCAGCTTTTTTTTGTTCATTAAATATTTCCTATTTTCTATATAAATCGTGTATTCGAAGACTTTTTTTCTTATTTATTTAGGCAAAATCCCATAATGTTCCTATAATTACTAGTTACTAGCAGTGTACTACTACTAGCTATAATCGTCTTGTGTAACTAGTAATTAGTATTATGTATAATTATTTTAATAATAACAAATTCAATATCATTGATCGTTTAATTAAAACAAAAAACACAGTTTTGTTTTGTGTGGTGGAAGAAGAAGCCCATATAAAAGAGTAGATGTTTTTCTATATTATTTTAAACAGCAGTACACAATATCATAATTAATAATTATTTTTATTTTGTTTAATAAGTTTGCACAGTATTTTAATCATAGAAGACACACTATTATCAGTATGTTAATAATAGTTATTATTATTTGGAGATTATCGCTATAATAATCAATTATCAAATATGCGACAGAGATAAATACAATGAAAAAATACAAGCCCCTCTCCTTCTCCTTTTTCTCAGTTTTTCTGCTGATTTCTGCCGCACGTGTATAATTAGTAAATAGTAAATACTTTTACTTAAATACTTTTGAGACATATAAAGTCACAAAGAAAAAAGTCTAAAAATTCCAGTTGTACTTATTCCGTAATCCATGATAAATAATAAATAGGTTCTTTTTACAAGTTTTCTCACATTTACCTATAAATGCTAAATATTTTTACTGAAGTGTTACATTTTTGTTTTTCCGTTTTTTCATCTCACTATACAAATTCTTGTTTATTTTTATTCCCCTCTCGTTTTTGTTCTAAAAAATGTCTACTGTCTTTTTGGTTACATACACAAAATATATGATGTACTAAACACTTTAACAGTTTTAACAATGAATCTTTTTTTTATTGATATTGGTGTTTTGTATTTGTATTTTCCTCGAAGCGGAATAATAATAATTATTTTATTAACAAGTTTTTGTAATATTACATTATTAAAAAGGAAAAAATTGTACTTTTTGTATAGAATTGGGTTGTTTGAGACTTGAGAAAAGTAAAAAAGTTGAAGACGCTTTTAACTTGTATATTATTTATACATTTTATAGATCACTATTATTTATTATTTATGGTACAGCTAATTATTTTTCTTAATAATAATTGTATTTGATTTTCTATTCTCTACCTAAAAATTATATCCTAGTCTTTCTTATGTGTTTTGTATTTTGACGAGTTTTTTTTGAGATTCTACGAAACAAAAACGTAACAAAAAAAATCAAAAAAAATAGTACAGAGTTTTCAGAGTCCACAGGAAGATTCTGAGGGGAAAATGTATATACAAAAATAACTTAAAGCCTCCATTATAACATACTATTTGTATATATATGTGTATAAAAAAAGGATACAAAAAAAATAATATTGCATAATATAATAAAAATACGTGTGGTACATGTTTTACAGTCTACAATCTAATATAAAAGGACCACAGTGACCGATGTGTGCACTTAAACGATTTCTGTTTTACGGAAGAAAACTCTACACTCTCTGTAACTCTCTATACTAAATAATTATAAATTAAATGTAAACATATATATATATAGGACCTAGGTACTGGAATAAAAATATTTTGTGAAATTTCGTAAAAAATAATACTAGTACAGTACACAGTATAATATTTCATACATTATTATAGTAACTAAATACGGCAACTTTGAATACGCACATGTATAATAATTTTATATGCGTGTACATTGTACATATGTAATAATAATTAATAATAATTATTAGTATTAATTATTTTGTAGTTCATTTTTTTTTGTTTAAGTATATAAAAAAAAAGTAAAGAACAAGCGTTTTACTGGTATTTGTATAATATAATGTAATGGTAGTCTGTGGTATCTGGTACTTTAGCAAAAGTGTACATATTGTACATGAGAACTGTATATATTGTACATAAGGAGAATATATAATGAGAGTCATAATATAATCATAAGATTAATTATTAGTAGTATATATTATATATATATACTTAATGATAATAATTAATAATAATAATAATAATAAATGGTTTTTGTTGTAGTTCAAGTTGTTTTTACATGTATTAATGATGTTGAGGCTGATGATGTTGGAGATGTGCTTGTTGCTGGAACTGGTTATTATAAGCCATCATCTCCCTTTGATAACGTTGTTTGTCACGTTGGGCAATGGCCTTGTATTTTTGTTTGACTTCTTCTCCACTCTAGAGTTTTCAGAATTTTCAAAATGACAAACATGTAATTTACAATTTCATCATTTACATAATATTTCTGGTATGTCACTTTTTTAGATTTTAGATTTAAATAGATATCACACATTTTTTAATATTGTTTGTATTTACCTGAGCCCAAAGTCGACCCAATACTTTTGCAATTTGTCCCACACGAAAGTCTGGATTCATTTCTGTTGCTCTTTGTCGTTCATCATGGGCGAACCAAAAGAACGGTGACAGACTTTTCTTTGGGGCGTAAGGGTCCTTATTCTTCTTCTTCTTTTTCCTTCGCCTTTTCTTGTATTCATCAGTTTCTTGATATTGCTTCATCTCAAACTCATAACGAGCTTTCTCTCTGGATGCAACATCTCTGAAATGTTGTTTCTCCATATCAGACATTGCCTATAAACAAAATGTATAAATTCAAAATCATCATCAGTCTTCTATCTCATTCTACATATCACATAATATTAGATATCATACAGTGAGAATTGATAATACAAATAAATAAGGAAGCGTAAGTGATCAGTGTCTGTATAGTTTAGGGTTTCGAGTTTCGAGTAAATGTTTTTAAAAAGTCTTTCATGCTCCTCACGCATTATTTTATTGTGTGTGCAAGTGTGTGGGCCTATGTACTATGTACACATTATGTAATATGTAACACATTATATAAATGATAAATGTTTAAGCATGTGTGCAAATACTCACGCGTCTGATCACTAGCATCAAGAATCAAGAGTCATGTTATTTTTATACTTTGTACAAGTTACATATTACATCGTGCATCGTGTATATATTATACGATATTTTTCTATACAGAAAAACTAAAGGTCTTTCTAAAAACAAATATTTTCCAGCAAACGTTAAACCACAAACATGGTTTAATATTTTATACAGAGATAAGATAAAATCAAAAAATAATACACAATTCATGAGTTATAATGAATTATAATTTATAGTTACTAAAAGTTGATCGTTAATACGACGCATACATGTGTAAAGTAAATATGAAAATATGAATGAAACCCTGGTTTAAATCGAAAAACGGAGCAAAGAGAAGGAGCTTTTATCGACTCGTGTGGTTTTAGTACCATTTCATGTATATATATCTTAAAATTTATATGTACATACAGCAAAAAAATATAGAGTATAGAGGTATAGAGTATAGACATGCACTCGCATATTATACATTATTCATATGTATGTATGCATATATGTACTATGTACATATGAATAAATCAATACATCTGTATATATGTAAATCTATGTAAATGTATATATGTATATACGCTTATACAAATGCACAGTACACACATTGCGTTCTATTATCATCCCTATTTAATATGCAAAAAAAAAGCAGCATCATCATCTGCATCAAAATTATTCTGTATCGTACCTATACAAGTACATATATATTTCGTATCGATGAAACTGAATCCTCTAATTTAATATTTAATGAACCAGGAATTAAAACTTTTTGCTTACTTTCCATCTCTGTGCACAAAGTCTAGCAAAATCTGCGAATCCGATTCTTTCTCCAGGTCTCAGAGTTTTCTGTTCAGCTCTGCAACTCTGGACAAATTTAGCATAAGGATTTGTCCTTCCACGGGGTTTTTGGGATTGTTGGGTTTGTTGTTGTTGTTGTTGATTTCCAGTTTGTTGATGTTGTTGGTGTCCCACTTGTGGAATGGACATTGACATTGGCATTGACATCATGATGAAAACTTTGTATTATTTGGTATAATTACAACTGGATTACTCCGTTGTAATTATAACACAAATGGATAAAAATTTCAATCTGTATTCTATATTATGGAAAAATGAATAAGAATAATAATAATCTCATGTCACTTCCTTTTCATTCAACATTTTTCAAGATTCAAGATAGGTCATTTTAAACAAACGATTTTCAAGTCCCATGTAAATAAATAAATAAATAAATAGAAGGACAGTGTAAGAATTAAAGAGAGAGAGAGAGAGAAGGCACGCATAATAATATCAACATATCTACAAAAAAAAGGGGGAAAAACACAATGTAGATATAGCTATATATAGCTCTATATATATACACATGGATGTAGTAGATATTATGTATGCATGGAAAATATGAGAAATATCAATATTTATGTATAAAAAAAGTAAGGAAATGAATGAGAACAAGATGAACTTTGTAGATGACTCACTTGATTGACGATTGACAATCCTGGTGGACACAATCACTGAGGTTATTGTTTTTAATTGTAGATTGTAGGTGTTTTACTATTATTTTTGTTATTGTATTATATATAATAATATAGAAGCTATACCCCTATAAGAGAATGGGGATATAGGTATATCTGGATATATCTCTACAATTGCAAGAGACGAATAAATGCCTTCTTCTCCTCTGGCGTTGGCTTCTCTTCTTTCTGTTTCCTTTCTATGGCTTTTCGATTTGCTGAGAAGGAAAATGAAAGAGGAATTTTAAATTGGGATTGGTTTGTTGTCGGGGGTGGAGTTTTAGAGCAAGGATATAGGTGGCTTTTGTTTCATTTTTACTCGGATCTCCTTGCTCTCACAAAATCCCTACTGTCTTCACCGAAAAGATGTGCTTTTGTACAAAGTGGGAATTCCATGGATCTACCTCCATGAAACATGTTCCAATGGACGAATTCCTCCTCCATGGACTGCTACTCTTCCATCTTCTTGCTTCTCTCTACTTCACAAACTCAGAGACAGAGAACCCCTCTCTCTTCTTTATCGCCCCTTAACATTCTATGGACGACCGAAACTCAGACCCAGACTAATACTCGTATATGTACATTGTACATTATGCATTCTACACTCTTGCACTTGTATACACGGTACACAGCCAAATTCGGAGTTTATGTTGCGCAAGATTACCATTTTTTTACCGTATGCACACTTTTTCATCATTTCGAATCACACACAGCAACAGCGAGAGCGACAAGAATGAAAGAGAGAGAGAGAGTCGAGTCGAGTGCATTGGAAATATTCAAAGGTTTGGAATTTGGAAATACTACAATTTCAAAGGCTTAATGTTCCTAGTAAAAAAATCTCGGCATCTTTTATGCTCGTCTCCCTTTTATAGCTTGTACAAAAGTACAAACGTCAGAAAAACTTGAAACTTGAAATGTTAAAAATTTAAGAAACAAACTGTACAATTCTTTGTGCCTTCTTAACGTATCATTACATTCAGCATTACGTTGTACTACATGGAAGATGGAAATACAAATGTTGAAAGAAACGAGTTCATTGTTCAGAGATTAAAAAACCGTATAAACAAATAGTAAATGTGCATGAAATGTATAAAAATAAAATAATATTCCTCGGAAACTTACACAGAAATGTTTCTGGAGAAAAAGCCACACTTGAAGTATTCATTGTTCATTGTTCAACGTTCGTTCATTATTCTCTAATGAATCACAATTCACGATTCACAAGGTGGAGGTCAAGAAACGGTGGTGGAAGTGTAAATGAAAACAAGGTCATTTTCATGTATCATGATAACAATGCAACGTGTCTGTGGTTTCTAGAGTTCATCCGATCTATATCAAGTTTCCATGAACTTAAGGATTTAAGCATATCTGTGTATTTACGTTCTCTTACTATGCACCATGTACCATGTATCATACACTATTTTACACTATTTTCAAAGATGTTAAGAATCTAGATCTCTATGCATACATAGTAAGGAGGAAAAGGGAAAGTCCTTGCTCAGGACAGTAAGCAGTTACTCAATGTGTACGAAATACAAAATGAACTGGAAATATAAATATTGTACAATGTACATAAATAATATTTAGATTGTAGGACAATTATTGGGATAATTCTTCCTCCTTTTCGGGTTGAATAACACTTGCTGGAGGATGGATAATGAAGATGAAGGAAGCATTAATTATAAGATTTCAAAGTGCTGATTATTCAAATTACATGTACCTCTCTGTTCACTGTTTAGTGTGTGGTGTTTGTTTTGTTTTATATGTAAATAATGGGTAGTTGACTCTCTGTCAATTAATTTTGTATTTACTCAAGACACAAGACTCAAGAAGACCGGAAGAAGGAAGAAAGATTGGAAAAGGAAACATGAGACCATATAAAATAAAAACTGAAACTGGATTCTAAATCATTGTCTGACACACTTCAATCTGTCACTAGTCACTACACATGACGGAAATTCAGTGAGATACCAAACTCGTGTATCGTTTTCTCGGATTTTATTCTAAACTCTAAAATCTAATTAATTTGAAAATTCCCTTAATTTTAAAACACCTCCTTGAAAACCATGAAGGGATTTGTACCATACCTTTTATTTTTACAGTGTATTATTTTTTCATTCGTAGTAATTTGGACTGAGGCAAACAGTCTCATTCCAGGAAGATATAAATTTGAAAGGAGTGAGAATTTTGACGCCTATATGCAAGCCATTGGTGAGAACTGAGAATTGAGAAGCAAAATTTTTTAATTAGTATTTTATACTATTTTTGTATTCTACATTGTCTATTTTATAAAACCATCTTTTATATACTGAAAGTTTGAAATTTGAAATTCTAATATGTGCCCTTGTTTTTTTGTTTTTACTGACTTTCAGGAATTGGATTTTTCTGGAGAAGTGAGTAAAACCATTTTTTTTGTCATACTCGTAAAGACGGAAAATCGAAAATTCATTGTACTTTATTTAATGAAAAACATTCGGTTTTTTAAAATTCAAAAATGTTTTTTTTATTATATACACACCAGACTTTTAGTTATTGTTATATTTTTTTCTAGAACTTGGTGCCACTGCAAAGCCATTGACTGAATTCAGCAAAAATGGTGATGAGTGGAATATGAAAACTTCAACATCGTTGAAGACAATCGATTTGAAGTTTCATCTCGGAGTGCCGTTTGATGAGAAAACTATCGACGGAAGGCAATGCAAGGTCAGTGCACAGTGTACATATTGTACATTGCGAATCCTAAATGTTTATGGTTTACAAATTGCAATAGAATTTTCAAAGCTTTTAAGACAATTTTCATTCTGTTCTGTAAATACGAATTGTTAAAAATCAATTTTATCTTTCCTTTGCCTGATTCAGTCGGTGGTGAATCTTGAGAAGGAGAACAAGATGGTTCATAAAATGAACTGCACAGGAACTGATGCTGAAATTACGGTTGTACGAGAATTTTCTCTAAGTGACATGAAAATGTTTCTCGAGGCTGGACCTGTCAAGTCTACAAGAGTCTACCGAAGAATCTGATTTTTGATTTTTTCCAATTTCCAATTTCCAACGTGCCGTTGCTTCTGTCACCTTTCAACTTTTTACTTTTTCCCTATTCCAAGTTCTGTGAAAACGAAACGATGCCGGTTCATCAACAAAAAAAATCTCTAAACAAAATTATGGTTTATATACATAAAATATTACGTGTAATTAGAAAATATACAATGCAAAATAAAGAGTACAAGATAAAACGTAATATTCAGTTGATTTATTCTGCTATTTACTGAGCTAAAAACTTCACTTTGTTGTTCTTGCTCTATTTGTATCCCTAATTGGTCATTGCACATATAACACAAAATTGTCGTACGTAAATGCTAAAAATATTTACTGCATACTCATTTTGATTCAGAAATATTGAAACAGGCTCACCATTTATTACATTAAAATATATTATTTATAACAAATGTTATTTCAAATTGTTTGACAAGGAACACTGCAGTATGAAAATAAATGTGAAATCTATTTCAGTAAACTGTAAACACATCCATCAATCAATCAACCATTTTGATATTTCATGTTTCATGTACTCACAAATCCTAGATCACAGATCAATCAAAATCAAAATTATATGTAGAATGAACAAGTTACAAGTGGTACCTGAGACACGAGCAAACGATGACATTTGTCATGAAATTGTATAACAGGCATTAGATATTATTTTGTACAACGATGTGCAAATTTCAGTCTCATTCACATTACCATTGCTGGGAACCAAATATTTTATATGTTGTGTGTTATACTTATATGTGTGTGTAGTGTGTACTCACAGTTACAATCAGTACTTATGAATTCAGATAAAATACAGATTGGGCATTTGGATTTGCAATTTGCAAGTGTGAAAATAAATGTCGCCTGACAGGAGGCATGAGACATGACATAATATGACAAATGACAATATGTACTAGTAAGTGATGACTTGAATCAATTAATAATTTTCCACTCCAGTTTTCATGCATACCAAAATACTCTTTTTTCAGTCACCTTCATATTTCGTTTTTAGTTGTTAGTTTCAAAGTGGAGAGACAGCGAACACGAACATTTGAAACTAGTGTGCAATTTAAACTATAGGATGTTTAAGGTAGCCATTTGGTCTATTGTGGCCATTTTGGCCACAATTGGTCTTGTCCAAGGTCAACACGACCCCCATTTTCAAGGAAATAGGACAACAATCGTTCATCTTTTTGAATGGCGTTGGAATGATATTGCTGAAGGTATTCATTTATCCATATTATAAATAACAAATTTTACTATCGTGTCGTTTCATCCCTTTTCTACCTTGCGGAAAAACAGGATTAAACAAAATGTATTTATGTTGTTTATTTAACTTTGAACAGAATGCGAGCGTTTCCTTGGACCATTCGGCTACGGCGGTGTACAGGTAAATTACATGTTACATTTAACTTCATGGGATCACATATCAAGTAACAAGTTTGTGGGGAGGGGGGAATTAAGTTTGTTTTTTTTTTATTTCAATTTTCAGGTTTCCCCTGCAAATGAAAACGTTGTGATTAACGTACCTGGACTTACACGACCATGGGTATTTCACCATAAATGTCTTGTCTGAATCTTTACATTTCAACTTAAACAATAATTCATGAATCCTTTTTGAAAATTTGTCATCAATTTTGCATATTAATTACAATTTCAGTACGAAAGATATCAACCAGTCAGCTACAAGTTGATTACCAGATCTGGAAATGAAGATGAATTCAAGTCCATGGTAAATTTTTCCCCATTTTTCATTTTCATCATGAAGTTTTCCATTTTCAGTGTTTTAACTGCCAAACTGTGTAGATAAATGTAAATAAAAAACCCGTGTCTGCAATCATATTTTGTGTAGGTTCGTCGATGTAACAATGTTGGAGTTCGCATTTACGTGGACGTTGTTTTAAATCACATGACCACCAATGAATGGGGCAGTGGAGTTGGAACTGGAGGTTCTCATTTCGACTCAAACGGTCTTGTACGTCTATATTTATATGCCTTTAATTTAAGTGTTGAAAGTATTGTGTATTTTATTTCCAGAAATGAAAAGACAGTAATAAAATATTGATTTTTTTTGTTTACTGATATTTACCGATAGACTTATGAAGGCGTTCCCTACACTCGTGACGATTTCCACAGTGATGCTGATTGCCCCACAATTTCTGGAAATATTGAAGATTATACTGATCTCACTCAGGTATTTTATGCAGAATTTTTTTCTTCAATGTATTACAAATTATAATCCTATGTAAAAATTACATGCCAATCTTGACAATTAAAAATTATGGTTGTTTATCTCTGCAGATGAGAAACTGCAAATTGCTCTACCTGAACGACTTGGACCAAGGAAAAGAACACGTTCGAGAAAGAATTGTCGAATTTTTAAATCGCCTTATCAGTTACGGTGTTGCTGGTTTCAGGTAATTATTTTACTTGGTTTTTGTTGCCCCTAAACAGCAAAATGTGCCCCAATTTAAGTATCAAAAATGAATAAATGAGTGAAAATTGCCCAGTTTTACCCAGTAGTTTAAAAACTAATGCCGTTGATTTTTCCCATAATTTTCTGAAATTTTAGAGTTGACGCTTCCAAACACATTTGGCCCCAAGACTTGACTAACATTTGGTCTAGACTCACAAATTTGAACACTGATCACGGATTTCCATCTGGAGCTCGTGCTCTCGTCGTTCATGAAATCATCTGCATCGGTTTGTAAATTTTCCCTTAATCGGTTATCAATTATTCTTTGTTTTTAATAGCAAATTATTGTTGAAATTTCTATTTTCTATTGTTTATGGTATTTTATATTGGAAACAGGAGGAGATGAACCCGATATGATTCCATATTTCCCCAATGGACGTGTTACAGAGTTCAAGGTGAGTTGAGACTTGAGACTTGAGAAATGATGACTTTTCTAGTGTTTATTTTTTTTGCAATGATAAAAAATACCTTTTGCTGTTTTTCTCATCAAATTCGTATGCTCTTTTATTTCAATGTAAATATTTGTAATAGCCCGGCGTCTACTACAACGACTTGTTCCGAAACTTGAACGGACAACAATTGAGATGGTTGAGGAATTGGGGTGAGCCTTGGGATTTCATCAAGGACAACAATGCACTCATTTTTGTGGATAATCATGACAATCAACGAGGTCATGGTGCTGGTCTCCCTGTTCTCAACTACAAGGAAAGTCGTCTATACAAACTGGCTACAGCCTTTACTCTCGCTTGGCCTTATGGTGTTACCCGTGTCATGAGCTCCTACGCATTCGAGTCTGATTGGGTATGGTTTTCTACTGTATACTTTACATTCCATTTAATTTTTAATTTTTACACCAGTTCTAAGTTCTATAACGGCTAACGCCGTTATAGAACTTTTTATTTTCAAACATGTCTCATTTGAAACAAAATTTCTTTACATTTAGACCGGTCCTCCATCAGACGGCAATTTCAACACACTTCCAGTTACAGTCAATGCCGATTTGACTTGTGGTAACGGATGGATTTGTGAACATCGTTGGCAACAAATTTATCAAATGGTCGGATTTAGAAATGTCGTCAAAGGTAATATTTGTAAAAACTCCTGTTCGAAAAATTCTCCAAGCTCCCGTTTTCTACAGTTGCGTTTTAACGCGCTGTATAATGTGAATACCGAATACTGAATGTTCTTCATTTTCGTTCTTTTCTTACAATTTCACAGGTACGGAAGTGAACAATTGGTACGATGGTGGAGAACAAGGACCAAATCAAATTGCATTCACACGTGGATCAGTCGGATTTTTTGCTATCAATAATGACAACAAGCCATTTACAGCCCAAATTCCCGTAATTATAAGATATCAAATATAAATTTTAAATTAAACTGGACAATTCTTGACATAATCATTTTTGATTTTACTTTCCATTTGCTGTTTGATATAATTTATAGACATCCCTCCCCGATGGAACCTACTGTGATGTGTTTACTGATAACTACAATGCTGGATGCCAAGGACGAACTGTAGTCGTATCTGGAGGACGTGTTAATGTAGATATTGCCAGTGGAATTGAAGATTCTGCCATCGCCATTCATGCCAACGTAAGTTCAAGTCAAAACTCAAAATGGCTACATTTTTTACATTATTTTTAGTCAAGAAATCTCATGTGTATTTTGCATCTATAATTTTTTCCTATTTTCTGTTTTGTATAGTCGAGATTGTAAGCCGTCATCCTTTCAACTCACTGGAGCCATCTGGATTTTAAAACTACATTAAAATATGTAATATGTTATAATTGCTTAAAATGGTTGTAAAAATCAAAATTATTGTCAATAAATGATGAAAAATCCATCATATTTGTAAACTGTAAACAAAATATGAAATATGAAATGATTCTCCAACTCAAAATTAATTAGATGCCTACTGCGTTGTTAGTTGTTTTGTTACATAACGATTGACGATTACTTCATTTCTACGTTCTAGTCTTTAGTCTGACTGTAATTAATTTTGTCATTATTAGTGGAATTGGTGTGAATTGGGTGCAAAGAGCAAGTGCAAAGTACAACATAAAACATTGACCCTCTAATTTCTAAATTCTAAATGTCGCCTGAAATTAAATGACATTACTAAGGCCACTCAAAAGCATAAAATCGGGAGTATGATTTCCTTGAAAGTGTTAGCCATCTATGAAGGAGGTAC
>JAQGBH010005160.1:0-14957 GCA_034698265.1 Sminthurinus aureus | reverse complement strand
AAACATGTACATACTACATACTATAATATAATATACATGAGGTGTACATTGTATAGTGTAACTTGTCATAGCCATTTTCATGGAGTTCAAAATTCAAAATCCAAACATATGGTACAGTAGACATGTTTATTAGAAATTTTATGGAGTATTGATCATTGATCATGATACTTTCTTGGCGCTATGTTTATATACATTAGAGACTGCAGAATGCAGATAATATTTTTATATAATATATATCTACATAATATTCCATGTAAATACATGCAGTATACAGTATACTGCATACAGAGTGCTCAGGATATTTGATATTTGCTCCGTAGTGATACTTTATTTTCTTGGGATTTATTACTGCAGAATGCTAAAATGCATAATGCACAATTCACAATTCACAATGCACAATGTAGAGTGCACAATGTAGAGTGCAGAATGCAGTTGTTGCTGTCTCTGAGACATCTCTTGTCTCTTGTTGCATGTGCTGTTCTTCTTTTGACTTGTTTCATTGTATCCCTATTTTACCCGATGCTTCACATAATGTCAAATTCCAGTCCAAGTTTTTAAAATGTTTTGAAATTTTTTACGTTATACGTTACGTGTAGCAAAAGAAACACTACAATACGTATTGAATGTTGTAAATACACAAGTACAGTGTATGATTTTTTATATTACATGATATAATTTATATCTAGTTTGTTCAGTATAATAAGTATGTACATGCACCTTCTGATTTCTGTTCTCTTTCCTAATTTATAGTATATATATCTAGTTTATGTATCATGATTTATAAAGGAAATTTGGGAATTTTGGAATGAGACTTCTTCTGGATGTAAAAGGCCAAGGTTCACCGTTGGCGTTGAACCTTTGTCCCTTCCTTATGGTACATTTTGATTACCGAATAACTTTTGACTTTTGACCTTTGACCTTTGAAGGGATTTTTAATGGAGCTTGTGAATCTGGAGGAATTGGATTGATACATTTTACTTTAAAAGATTCATTATCTTACACATGTTACTAAAAAGCTGCTAATTACTATTAGCAGCTTTTCCTATCTGTATTCTCGTTTATAAAATAAGTTATAAACTAACTTGTTTACATAATATTTTGAAGTTTTATAAATTATTAGTATTAGTATTATTGTTTAACTGGTGTCACATTTAGCATTCAAAATACTCACACGACCATTATCAAAAGTAGCCGGAAGGAAAAAATAAACGCTTTTTAAGTGCCCCCATGGTTTTTTTCTTGTTCATACTTTATCCTCTCAACTTTCAATACAGTTTGCAGTCTACTTACATAATATATTTCATCATACATCATTCCGCCTATAAATTGTTCATAATTCGTAATAGATTACTCATTTCTCATTTACCTATGAACCTTGTTTATGTATTTTAAATTTTACATTATTTTAAAAAACTTAGATTAAATTGTTCTCTCGGTGTATTTCAGCATGAATATTGAATATCATAATCCTATTTTCAGTTATTGTATTACATTTTGCGTTTGCGTTCAGTATGTATTATTTTCAGTATTACATTTTTAGTGTTCAGTGTTTCGAGTTCATACAGGATTTTACGCTTGTGTCTTGTGTAAATGTTTGAAAGATGAATTATGATAAAAATGTAGGAATACAGTCCTCAAATCTGTTACAACTAAACTAAAATCTGGGATGATTCTGTTGTACATTAAATTTCAAAGTAGTAATAATATAATAATTATTATTATCATTAAGTATTAGTCCAATTATTATTGATTATTATTGAGGCTCACAGTTCAAAGTTCAACTTGGAGTAGAGTATAATTAGACTAGATTAATTTCAAAAGTGATGATAAAATGTGAAACATTTGCTAAAGTATTTACAAGTTTTACTACATTTTACAGTTTAGGTACTTACAATATTTGTTTTACTTTTTACCCTTGTCGCAACAATCAATAAAAGTAATATTTAGGCAAATTTCACTTGTTGGATGCTGTTTGCTGTTTGCTGTGTGCTCTGTGTATTTTCATCTACAGTTTCATTTTTTCAATTTACAGTGCGGTGATTTACATTGTACATGACACATCATCATTTATCATCATCATCATTCCTTCATCCGTTGCGTCATCTTTACCGCAGTTTTGTTTTTAATTAAATAAAATGACTAACATTTAAACCAAAGGTTTCTAGCAAAAAGTACTAAATAGTAAAAAAAAAATTACGTTTGTTATTCGTTTTCACCTAGACTCTAGAGTCTAGAGCCTGACGCTACTTAAAATTAACGTACCTTTCCCTTCACATGATATTTGATATCAGATATGTTGATAACAACTAAATAGGCATACACCATACACAGGCGTATGAATGATGAATTAAAGATATGATATTTGATACGTGATATTTGATATCGTATTGAAGAAGGAATGTTGGTTTTTGACCCTTGATAATTCTCCCAATTAAAAATGGCTTAAATAGTAATGTGATTAGATTTTACATGTTAGATATTAGATTGAGAGCTATCACAAGGTTGAGTTTGAATGATTCCAAATTTCAAATTTCAAGCTTGTCTGGTTTCAGGTTTCAACCAGCTTTCAAAGAGGATTATGGTTTGCCTTGATGAGTATTTAACGAGAAATACTGATATTATGTGCAGTTCTTTATTCTACATCTACATGTATCCATCATGTGATTTTATCTTTGCCTCTCTTTTAATTTTCTACTACACCTTTTGCTTCTCCTAGTTATACAGTAATGAATTACGAATTTAAATGAATCTCCATTTGAATTTTGAAGTTGCTTTTTCCCAATTCTCTGAGCACTGGATTTTGACTTTGGCAAATTTGAAACTCCGACTCGCGACTTGCGACTACCACAACAGTTCCAAATTCTAAATTCCAAATTCCAAATTTCAAATCCCACATTTCGTAGATAATAAACCTAGTTTTCTAGTTTTGCTACAGTTACAAGTAAAATCAAGTGTTTATAAAACATGTAAATGTTCATATTCAGTGTAAATGTGAAAGTAGTTCAATGTCTCGTCTTGAGTGGGTCTCTTTGCTAATTTCCGTTAGAAGGCATGTTTAATCATATGGAGATGAAAGGACGGGAATGTGAATGTGAATGTGAATGTAAATAGACATGTAGAATGTACATCTAGATTCTAGTCATCTACATGTGGAGAAAGTGAAGAGGGAGTGTGTGGTTTGGTTTGGTTTGGTTTGGTGAAGTATGTGGATTTTGTGGATGCATTTCAGCAAAAAGATTTCCATTTCCACATTGCCAATTCCCTCATTCCCTTTGCACAACGACATATTTATGTACAAAGTCAGAGGGAGAGAGAGAGAAAGAGAAAGTAGGCAGAATATTCGGATTGCTGTACTCTGTCGGTTGTCGGCCTATTCTATCTGTATGCACAATGTCGTATGTACGTGATACACGTATTACTTCTCTTAAACCCAGAAACCCAGTACCAATGAAAAGTACTTGTTCATCCACATCCACACCCATTCACATTCAAGACAGAGAGACAGAGAGACACAAAGACTGGAGACTGGAGACTGGAAACTGCTACTACTTTTGTGGCAAGAAAATGAGAACGCAAAGTCAAGTAAATGGAGTCTCACAAGTTAGTCTGAGTAACAATTCCCAAATCATCTATGAATTTCTTATACACGGGTAATAAAGAAGAGAAGAGAGACAATCCTTTCTACATACTATATTATACTACATGTTACACATCTTCTCCCTCTGATGTGACATGAGTGTAATTGCACATTGCAACTTGTATTTTCCATGTAGTTTTTCATTTAAACTTCCAAATTCCAAGCTCCAAGCTCCAAGTGCATATGCATAAAATAATAGTACAATCTATACATTAGATATTAGAGATTAGACATGTCGCTTTTTCACATTACGTCGTTCATCTTCTTTTTGCACTATGAAATTAGATTAGCAAAGTACCGAGACAGAGACAGAGACCGAGACCGGTAGCAGTGCACTAAAGTGTCTTTTATATCTTCGGTAAGGCCAATTTTTAATAATAATAGTGATATTATATTCTTTTTATTCTTTGTAAATGGTGCATGTAGCATTGCAGCATGTGTGCAATGGGGAACGGGAATAGCGGAAAAAAGACAGGAGATGTCTAAATAATACTAAAGCTTATAAATTTATAAACTAGGTCACATTCTATTGATTCTATGATTCTATAATTTCAATAGAATGTGATTGTGACAGTTACCCTTTCCTCTCCTCTGGAACATACAGAGATGATATACACACTACACACTACACACAGTGCCGAGTGCAGAGGCTTAGACAAGTACGGTATACACGTATATGCGCTGAATAAAATCTCTGCATATTTCTCGCAACATATTTGTTGTACCTCTGCTTGTGCATTGTACATTGTACAAGGGAAAGTAACAATCACATTCCCACATTTCCAGTCCTGTGCAGAAAAAAACTATACAAATGTAACAAATATTGTATATTGTATTAGATATCTGAATTCATCCTTGTGCTCATCAGGTCTTATTCTTTTGCATTTCCTTCTTTATATAAAAATCATGATTGCTGTACACTGCACACTGTACTCTGTACAATTTACATGGAGTTGTTTTGATATAATCGACGAAACAGGTATGATGATGAAAATGGTATATATTTTGTCCAGTATAGAGTTCACAGTTCACAGTTTAAATGCACTCACTCTCTCGCTGTCATTATCACTATCATTGTCGTTATTGATCCCACAATGAAATTTCCTGTCTAGTCTGCATGCAGTAGACTAAATTGTAGACTAGATACTAGACACTAGACTTTATACATTAGACAGAGAATGAGTGAATTTTCGCCGTCCTTTCCGACTCATTATTATTCTTTTGTTCAGCGTTCATTGTTCATTGTTCATTGTTCATGGTGCACTGTTCACTGTTCACTGTTTAGTGTGCATTATCTATGCAAAAAAGTATTAAAAACCAAGAGCTCATCCGGGATTTGCACCAGGTTTTGCTGCACCCTCCACAATCCACAATCCACAATCCACACATATAAATACCGTGTATTTTGCATATTTTGGATATTTTCTCCAGCCTATATCCACTATCCAGTACAGTATATACAGTATACAAGATTAAGTGGGGAGTAGTAGCATTTAGTTTTTTTATTCCTTCTTCACAGAATAAAATCTGCATGAACCAGAACCAGAACCAAATTTACAAAAATACATACAAAATTCAAATTGATGGTTAGAATGATAAGATCATGATCACGATTCTTAAATTAATGTCTCAATTCTGCATAGCGCAATCCAGCCCAGTTCAACGAAATTCAATGCAATATGCAATCCAGTGCGCAATCAAGAAGAGTTTTTCAACACTCATTCTTTTCTCGTCCCCTTTCTCTCAACTTCTTTCCTCCCAGTGTGAATTTAGCAGGTAAAATGTACCTTGTATACAGGATTAGTGTATCGCGTACAGTGTACAGTATTCAGGTACAATGGACGCCGTACGCCGGCTTAGTTTGAATATGCATCGTACATTTGATCCCGGATTAGTCAAATAAGTGCGTGTAGGGTGTGCCCTGTACCCTGTACATTGTACATTGTACAAACGAGTTTCGTGATATGTAGGAGTGTAAGCATCTCATAGAAACAGCTACTTGCATTTGGAATACTACAATTTCAGCCTGAAAACCTCCTCGCTCCTCGTACATTGGAAGCTAGAATCTAGAATCTAGAATAGGAAATTACACTCCAAACTGAAAAACTAGAAAACTATAGGCTGTAAACTGTACAAGATGTGATTAAACGAGAAAGGACAATAACAAAAGTCGGGTTTGAATCGGCATTCCAAGTGCAACACAACACAACACAACAAAATACATTTAATCCAATATATTTAGATCGAGAGCAACACAATCCAAAATACTTTCACCTTCCACTTTCCACCCTTTTGTTACAAAGAAACACCTGACAATATTAAAAGAGAAGAAAAATAGAAATCGATCCTACTGTACACTGTACATTTTGTATTTTGTATTCTGTATTCTGTTCATTATTATTAAAGGTATTTCTATATCTTGTTTCTATAGTTACGATTCGAGATTGGATAAAAAATTTAGTGTTCCCATTTCCAATTTCCGATTTCCATTTTTAATTTTTTCCCATGCTTTTCAAACCCTTCAAAAATAACTATGCAATTTCAATAACAGTATTTCTCTGTTTCTTGTTTTCTTGAGACTTGAGACTTGAGACTCGAGACTCGAGATTCTAACTCTAGAGTTTCTCGGGTACCAGAACTTGGTTTCCTCTAGACTTTTCCTGTGTTCATTCCGATTCACACCGGGACAGTAATGAGGAGAAAGAAAAATGAACAAAATCTACGCGGAAAATTAAAGGAAGAAAGAGAAAAGGAGGTACAAAAATTTCCACGTACTCACTACATGAAATTATTACTTTTATTATCTCGTGTTCTATTGTCTATTGTCTACTTTCTACTTAGTATTTTCCACATGGTGAACGATAAAAATAACTGTTTCTCTATGCATAACATAAACGTGAATCAAAGTGAAAGGGGGGAAAGCAAGTGGAATATTGTTTATAACGACAACTGGCAAATGGCAAACAAAACATGGTGAAATGCCATGTGTACGGCTGGTGCTGGTGGTAGTGAAGAAATGAAAGTGGGAAAAGAGTGAGGTTAGAATTTGGAATCAATGCCAGTTCACAGGGTTTTACATTTTACGAGATGCAGTAAACAGTAAATAGTACATAGTACATAGTACATACGGGTATTTACATATGTCTGCATGCTGCATGCAAACGCGCCTTGTCTTGTGCCTTGTGCCTTGAGTCTTGAGTCTTGTGTCTGATGTTGTACATTATACATTATACACACATTACACATGCAAGAGTTCACAACATTCTGTACAATGTTTTTTCTCTCCTGAAAGAACATGGAGAAAGTTGGAGTAGGAGAAAAAAAATACATAATGGGGGTATATTTAGATGCAAGCAAAGTAAAGTAAAGCAACGCCATACAAACCCATTCCAACTTAACTCAAACCAACCGAACCGTCTCCATCTCTAACTCCAACTCCAACTTTATCTACCTTCATCCCAGGATAGGAGTAAAAAAACTTGCCTGCTTCCTCTTTTCTCTCCTTGTGTTTCATTCATTCATTCATTCAATAGAGTAGGAGCGTAATATGAGCGAGGAGGAAAAACAGAAGCACAACTAGAAGCAAAAGTAAAAGAAGAAGAAACTAGTTGTGTAGATTGTAGAGTGTAGATTGTAGAGTGTAGACTCGTATGTAAATAGAAAGTGGAGCTAAAAAGTAAAAAGTAAGAGAGGAGAACATGAACATGAGAGAAATTTTTCCATTTTACATGTTCTACTCCCTCCCATTTCCATTATGCATCCTGCTTCCACTCTTCCACTGTTCCACTGTACTTGTAGTTGAGCATTCAGCATAGAGCATAGAGCATAGAGTATGCAAACGATGGAAAATGCACATATTTATGCTTATGCATACATACGTAAGATGAAGGAGGAGAAGGTTACTTCTTGCTTTCTTACGTAGATACAAGATACTTTCACCCGGCCCGAATTCTCTCGCTTGCTTTTATGGAGAGAAGTACAAATAGAAATGGAAGTGCATGTATAATACATATCTACATTTATGCATGTGTATAAAGAATCAAGACACACTGCTCGAGGTAGACAACCTTCTTCTCGCAATCAGTAGCTGTGGATTCTACGTTCTAAACTCTAGACTCGAGAATCTAGAATCTAGAATCTAGAATCTAGAATCCAGAACCCGGACTGTACACTAAATATGGAGACGAGAACGTACATTGTAGAAGGCGAGCATATAAGTATGAGCAGCATATGTGAACTGGGTGAAAAAGTTAATGGGGTGATTCCCAGTGCCGAACGAGTGAGAAAATTATCACTTCTCTAGCTCTTTTCGCCAGCTCGATATTTTACGAACAAATCCTGGCGGCTTTACATGCTCTACCTCACACGACCGTCTTTCTTTCTCTCGCCTTCTTTCCCCCTTTTTTTCACCATTCACCATTCACCATACGTACCGTTCTCTCTCTGTCTCTCTCTCTCTCCGTTTCTCTGTTCCTTTTAAACATGAAAATGAAGACTACGCTTCCATTCTCATTCTTTTCCCATGTTTTACTCAGTCTCAGTCTTGGTTTTCTTTCTTTTTTCGCATTCACATTCACCGCTAACTCTCGCGTCAGCTCCAGCTCCAGCTCAATCTCTAATTCAGCTGCTCTGGCTTCTCCTTCCTCCTCCTACTTTTGCATCCACTTTGAGTTTCCAACGCTGACTGATTTGCGATAGCGACTCTTTATTCTCTCTATTTTCCTTCACCTCAAATAACCTTAATCTAAAATCAACCAAGAAATCTCAGTGTTTTGCCAATCTACAGATTTCCATTCTTCTCTCTTTTTCTCGCTCTCTCGCTTAATCCAGCCCCACAAAACACAAAATGACTCCCTCGTGTTCCTAGTTTCTAGTTTCTAGTTCCAAATTCTAGGGTTTTCCTCGCTCAATTTTCATATGAGTAAAAACATGGGAGCTCCGTCTAAATTATTGAACCAAACCAAAGAAACAAATACATGTGTTAAAGTGGGTTGAACTGTAACTGAAAGTGGAGTTGGAACAAGAGCTGGAGCTGGAGCTGGAGCTACAAATGCTCTTACTAGTTAAAACGACTTGTGTATTCCGTGTACTCGGAAATCGGAGATTGGAGAAGGGTACAAATATTGAGAATGCCAATGAGGATAAAGATGAAGATGAAGAGAAGATGCGGATGAGTAGGAGGATGAGGATGGGGATGTGCTGAGGCCGAGAAGAAGAAGACGAAGAGGATAAAAAGAAGATGACGATGTGTATGTGTTTTTGAGACTCATGATTTGAGACTTGAGACTTGAGATTTTAGACTTGAGTCTTGAGATTTTAGGCTGGAGACAAATCTATACAAAACACAAACAGATTTGGAGTTTGACGACAGGAAGAAGACAGAGAGTGAGGAGAGAGAGACGACAAGTCTGTTTTGCTACTTGTATTTTGTATCTTGTACAATGTATTTACATTGGTTGACATGGCACGGCCCGTGGTGAAAGTGAATGGTGAATGAATGAAAAGATGGATGGATGGATGCTCCGTGAATGTATTTATACCGCATAAATTCTAGACTCTAGACTCTAGACTGTAGACTCTAGACTGTGGAATATAGAATATTGAATAGATGTGAAAGCATCTTAGCTTAGACTAGCTTAGTCTAGTTCCATACTTTCTTTGTGATGTGCTCCCTCACGTCTCACATCTCACATCTCTTTAATGCTCCTCTGACTCTGACTCTTTCTCTGACTTTGAAAGTGAAATATTTTTGATCCTTCCCAGTCCTCTCATAAGTCCTCTGTCTCCTGTCTCCTGTCTTCTTTCTTGTTTGTCTCGTGTCTCGTGTCTCTTGTCTCTTGTTTGTCGCTCCGTCTTCCCTATATCCAGATTATATGTTTACTGTTTACTGCTTACTCTCTACTAGATACCCTTTTTCTCATGTATGTATCAATGAAATATAAATTCCTGGAAAAAAAGTACGACGGAGACCAAAGTCAAAAGAGCAAAGCCTAAATCTAAATCTAAATGTCAAAGCCGTCCAAAAATGTATTCCTATTTATTCCTTTCTAATTCAAATTCTGTTTCTCCACATCTCTGCATTCTACATTCCGGATTCGGGATTCCGGATTATTTACCTACTTATTTTAAGTAACTTTATTGAATTTATCAAAGGACAAAGTACAGTCAACAGTCAGTCATCTCCGTCTCAGAACATGAGTCATGAATTCTTCATGTTTTGTGTTATTCAGCTTTAGTTAACAAATTATTTATTGTTTTGTCATGGTAAAATGTTTAGAATCTAGTGTGGTCCTCTCTGACATATAGTTTGTACGCTCTTTCAATATATTCACTAGTCTACATGTGGACATGCAGATATGCAGATATGCAGTAGATGTTTGCCGTACAAAAATACGCATGTATTTTTAGAGGAAAAGGAGAAAGAGAACGAAAAAAGGAAAGAAGATAAATGGGAGAATCAGAGAACCAGAGAACTAGAGAGACGGAGAGAGAGAAAGCCCACAGGTTTGTTTTGTGGAGTGTGAGTAAAATTGTGGTGGGTTTTGGCTGCTGTAGCAGTAGCAGCAGTTTGTATAAAAATAGTAAGTGAAGGAGCCGGAGATGGCCCAGGGAGATAAAACGGAGAAAGTACAGTTTGGGAGAAAAGAAGGAAGAAAAAGGCGACTAGAAACTAGGAATAGAAACTAGAATATAGAAAGGAAGGGAATGAAATGGGATGGGATGAAATGGAGAAAGAATGAATTGACTGAGAGAGATAGCGGGAATAAGAGAAATGAGCAAAGAAACTGGGAGAAAGCTTGGCTTGGACTACCTACCACCACTACCACGAGTATCCGCACAAACGTAAGCAAGTACATACAAGTAGATACGAGATACTAGATACTTGTACATTTGATTGCGCACATGTATGTATTTGCGTGGCTACTGCTTTCTCTGCTTTCTCCGTTCTTCTTCTTCTTCTTGGTCTTCTTGTAGAGTGTGAATGTGAATGTGTGACAGAGTGTGGAACTTATGGTATGGTTGGTTACTCCACTCGGAAATTCTCTGGCTTTCTCCAGCACTAGAGTGTATAGTGTATAGTGTATGGTGTACGGTGTTAGGATTCCGGGGAGAGATTTATTTATGACATGTCTCCAGAGATGTAATGGGCCCTCTTATTGCACATTGTTGACTGAATGAATGATGAATGCATGGAATGAGTTTTGGGGCTAAAACTGTGGAAAACCCAAACCGGGAGTCTCTCTCTCTCTCTCTCTCTCTCTCTCTCTCTGTCTACTACCTACAATCTACAAACACATATCGTATTACATATCAAGCTTATGCAAGTACACGTATCCTTTTCTCTATGCTCTATGCTCTATGCTGTCCATTGTTTCGGTGTAGCATTACATAGATAATAGATAGATATTCCTACATTTCTATGCATTGACTAGTGACTACTTGGTAGTTGAAGTATCCACACAAAAGCGAGAGAGAGAGAGAAAGGAAGAAAAATGAGTACCTCCTTCACTGCTTCACTTGTAAATAGTACTAGCAAAACTACGACCACTAACTTGAAGGTGATGAAAGAAACCAAACCAAACCAAACCAAGGAAGTTTTAATGCACAGAAAAATATGTATGCGTGTGCCTATTTAAATGTACAAGGGACAAGTGTGTGTGGTTTGTAATGGGTAATATCTTTAGTTGAATCCTTGAATCACATACACACATAAACACGTTCTTCCTTTCCTACAATACTTGTGCTAGTAAAAAGGAGAAAGTAGAAGCTTAACTGTCTACATTCTACACTCTACATTCTACACTTGTTTTCTCTATGTATGTGTAATATGTAAGGAACACTAAACGGAGGAAAGTTGCGCTCAATTTCCCTTACTCTTTTATGGAGAGTAGAGATTGAACAAGAAGAATAAGAGGTAAAACTTGAGACATAATTTTGACTCTCTATTGACTCTCTCTCTCTCTCTCTCTCTCTCTCTGGTGAGTATTGAGTATTGAGTACTCTTTAATATGTACGTGCTATGTGACTTTTAAAAGAACTTTCTACTCAGATTTCAAATTCCAAACTCCAGACTCCAAACTTCAAGCTCCAAATTCTAAATTCCAAAGGGGATACGAAAGCATATAGTCAATGATGGGGGAAAACACTTTTATGTCCTGTACGATATTTACTCTATACAAATCACTATACATTACATTTATCATGACGTGTAAAACATGTACTAACTTTCTATTTTTATTCAGATTCAGATTCATATTCATTCAGAAAGAGAAAATTCTATAGCTTAGAAACAGGGATGAAAAGTTGGATGTAAACTGGATTTAAGTGCATGTCTCATTTTCTCATTTTTGAAATCACAAATCACAAATCATCTGAATAGAATACGAAATGCAAATTTCCTCAACATTTTACATCACACTGTCATATAAATTTTAAACTTTGTACAATACACAGACTCATAACTTTCTCCATAGCAGTCTCCAGTCTCCACCGTTTGTTATAAAGTTATAAAGTGCATATTCAATATTGGCTGGTGCGTTTCAAAAGCCAAGAATATTACATGTAATAATCTATAATCTATAATCTTTATCATTTACCATTTGCTAAACTTTGAACATGCAATATTGAAAACTGATTTAACATTTTTCAATGCTCCCTACTTGTCCTTTGGCTTTTCCTCTTTTCTCATATTACAAGATTGTGATGCAGACAATTTTACTACTTGAATTTTATTCTCATGTTGATCCTGGTGTTGATGTTGTTGTTGGTGTTCTTTTTTCCATTAAACTCAGATATCACTTTTACGACAGAATGAACAAGATAAAAACCAAAGATATAGTTTGGTTGACGAAGGACTGGAGACTTGAGACTCAAGACTCAAGACTCGAGACTGGAAACGGGGGAAAATAGAGTAAGCATTTTCTTCATTTCTCTCAGCTTGAAAATTCAAAAATATTCCCAAAAGTACAGTAGTTTTGACTCATTCTTTTCTATTTGTTACAGTGGAGTTTCTAATTCTCAAGTGAAAATGAGAGGAACAGGTGAAGGCGGGAATGGGAATGGGAATGGGAAGGGTGTGGAAAATTAAAATAAATTCATTTGCTAAATTGACAAGATTTTAATTAATTAATTAATCAATTTCTCCATTACTTTGTCTTTTGCCCAGGCTCTAGAATCTAGAGTCTAGACTCTAGACTTTCGTTTCCCTACTGTGCGAATAATATATGTGAAGAGTATGTAAAATGTATAATGTATAATTCATATGTGCAAGGAACAGGACAGAGTACAGAGTAGAGAGTAGAGCATACAAGATACAAAAAACATGGATAAAAATGAAGCATGCATAATAATGATGGCATGAAAAATTCGGTACAACTGACTACTGACTACTAAAAACCGGGGACGGGAATGGGAATGGGAATGTATTATACAGTATACCTGTTAGAGAAAAGATTATATCCATGTTATATACTCTTATGTATAAATTCAATTTCAGAGGATTTTCTCCCAGTGAATAATTCATTTGCTCTCTTCTTCTTTTTTGTCTTCCTTTTCTTTGCCTTTGTCTTTTACAGGCTTTCTTTCTTTCCCTAGTTTTCTCTCTCTTCATTCTGGCTCCATTTCTATTTCCTTCTTAGCACTCTGAATTTGTCTCCTGTCCCGTGCACCGTGCTCAATGCTCACCATACTCTCATCTCTTATGGTGTACAGTGTACACTGTGCACACACACACTAGTATTCTCTAGTCTACTTGACTCTCCTCTCTCTCTCTTTCTCTCCTTCTGTATTTCCCCAATCATTGCTCATTTTTTCCCAAGAAGTTGAAAACAAATTCTTGCTCATGTTCAATGCTCAAGTACAGGTAGGGATCTTCATTCTAGAATTTTGGAATTCTGGAATTCTGGAAAGTTTCCTTGTTGAATTGAATATGTACATATTAATATGGAATCATGGAAATTCTAAATTCTAAATGCCTTACGTGTTTGCTCATCTCCTCTTTTTTCTGTAGACTGTTTGCTACATTCTATTTCATATTATTATACAAGCTACAATTTGGAATGAGCATGTACTTTAATGTCTATTTGCATATCGTACAGAGTACGGAATACCCAATTTTCATGATGGATTATACATGAAGGTAATTGTATCATACAATGGGAAATCACCTTTCCTCCTCCTTTTTTCGAAGCTTCTACAAGTCAATGTTTTATTAATAGTTGCTTAACTTTTCATACCTATTGCCTCTAACTATGTCCTCTTTATGTCGTTAACAAACAATGTCTGGATTCTGGATTCTGGATCCTGGATAAACCTGAAGTAAATGGGAAAGAGGATGAAAATTTTATAGGCTAAAGGTCAAACAGTAATCCCTGTGTTGTAAAAAGATGAAATCCACTGATCCTACTGCATGTTTTGTGCCCATAAAAATGGAGATAGAAAACTTGAATAGCTTAGATAGATATGGTATTTAATGGAAAGGATGTACTTTATTTTACACTCAACTAAATTATAAAAAACAATAATCGGTTGTTTTCTGCGCGTATTTATGTATGTTGTTTTTTTGTAATTATTGATGTACTTTGTACATGTTTTATTGTTGATTCTTGTTACTTTTGTTCTACTTGTTTACTAGTATTTATTTAATTTTCTAAAATTCAGTCTTGAGTGACAATGCATTAATAGTAATTTTTGTAGTACAACCTTATAATTTCAATGAGCGGATTTAATAGCTATGCATCCTCAAAACGAGTAATATATACCTATATAATTTAATAGTGGTAACTTATCCAGTACGTTTAGTATTATAGTGGAATATGTACTAAAAACTGTTTCTTTTTTATCTATAATATTATTGTTTTTATGAAAACTTGACTCTTGAATTACATAATATTTATGTACAATGTACAATGTACAGGCAATAAAGGCATATGTGCCAAACTGCCAAAAATAAATAGATCTACCTATATTTTTTGGATGACATATTTGTCTGATGGTATCTTTTAAGCAGTTTTATGCAATCATTTTTCGTCCAACAACCTTTGAAAGTATTTATGCGCACTTTTGCTAATTGTAGTTATGAACTGCTATTGTTTGTAATGAATAATTATTAAATTTTAATTTAATTTTTAATTATTATTAATAATTATTAATGACTTGTATCAATCTCAAGAAATAAGATATGATCATTTATTCACAACTATCTATAATATAATTCCATGTATTTTTTAATTATAAATATTATGATATGTAGAAGTCCATCAGATTATTACCCTTACGGCATTCCTTAGATTATGAGAGAGAGGCTTTAGAAATTTCCCGC
>JAQGBH010005159.1:0-14958 GCA_034698265.1 Sminthurinus aureus | reverse complement strand
ATTTCAAGGATGTCTATATGCTAAATCATACAAAGTGGGCAGCGGCTACATATTTTACTATTACTTTTTCTACTGTATATTTCGAGACTCTCATAATGAGAGTAGATTTTTTATAATATCGAATTAGTATTGATTCAATACTCAGTACACATGTTGAACATTCCAGAATCCAGCAGTACAAATTACAAGTCATAATATATGGATTTAACCTTTGGAACAACAAAACCAGAACGACTGTGTTTAGTGTTATGAAAGAGAATGAAAAAACATTAAACGTAATATATGAACTCGAAAAACAACGACCAACCACAATAATAATAACAACAAGGACAACAAAGGACAGACATCCTTAATCCTGTTCTTGTTTGTGATTTGTTTAGGAAATAATAAAAGCATCGTCGTCGTCGTTGTAAATATCACATAAATCACGCGATACGCGTGACACATGTTTGCTTTGTGCTCTGTATGTGTAATTTGTAATATCTCATGTAAAATTCTTTCACTTTCATTTGGGTTTTGTTATAATTAATAATTAATAATGGCACTGTGATCTGCAGTTTTTTACTGCTTAAAATGTACACATGCACAATGCACAATGTGCAGTACAAATCTGTTGCAGCGTGCGGCATGCGACTATTTTTGATGCTTGTAATTTGTACGCATGATGCACGAGAGACCTGAGAGACACGCGGCATTTGAATTCAGTATCCCAGATTCCAGATTCCAGTATTCCAATCCAAACTTTAGGACTGATCTCGTGATATCAAAAAAGTTGCACTAACAAGAACAAACAGACCTTTTTTTAATTTTTCAGCAATAGGGATCTTCCAGAATATTGAACAAATCAACCTTTTCTCACTTTCTGGAATTCCGAATTCAGTGCTAAAAACATGAAATGATATGACAAAAACCAATGCCAATGAAATGTCAAAATGAAAACACTTTTGCATCATCCTCAGCTAATTTTTAGACGTCAGAGCCAACGAATAAGAGGGAGGTCACTGTACCTTTTACCTAACCACCAATCACGTGGTTACAGAAATGTTATTAAATTAACAATAAATAAGTTCAAAGACATAATTCTCACGCATCAAAATAATATACAATTGACTTTTGCTTAATTCATGAGGCACGAGGCTTTTGAGTGCCCAGTTCTTAGTTTGTTCTGTTTCGTAATAATTTCACTGTTTTATTTTAAAATCCCTCTATTATTCTCACATCCCAAAACACCAAAGACAATGCACCGTACATACAATCACATTGTAGAATATAGATCGCAGATTTTATTATTGTTGCTTTTAAATCTTTTTAATCTAGATGACACAAAAAACTGAAACATTCCAAAATCTTCCATCAGTTTTCATATGAAAACAACGCCGCTTTTCCTTACTAAAGGTCAGTAGTCAGTAGACAATCTCTTGTGGAAGTTGAAATTGAAATGTTCTGCAAACTACAAGCTATATACACTTACTGTAAATTATCATATGAATGAAATGGTCAGGAGTCAAGAGAACTGGGAGCTCTGTAGCTGATGGCTGAGCGTCTGTCATGAAAACAAAACGAGATTACACAATGGGCAGTTTTAAAGTCATAAACCAATGAATGATTAGTATGGAGCAGCTGCTCCAACTCTAAGCTCTTACTAATTATTGCGTGCATATATTAAAATTATTCTTGTTTGTTGTTTGTTTGTTTGTTTGTTTGTTTTTGTTTATATTATGTTGACTTTGAAAATTACATATACGGAGATACAGACGCAAAAGTGACACAAAACATCATCATTCTCAGTCCTTAGCTTCGTAGTTGACCAATACTGATTAAGTAAAATGAGAAAAAAATGTCTATTTGTTCAACCTAAGGTACTGCAGAATTTTAGTGTGTTGGTCTCCTACTCGGTTCTAATCCTCTTCATACTCCTCACGGAGAGTTTGTTGATCAATGCGGATGGAGAAACAACAACAATAACAACAATAGCAACAACAGCAGCACCAGATTCAGGCGTAGGTAAAAATTCATTTATCAACATAAAAGTTTCACTGGAACAAAGATCAAAGCTCCCAGATCACAGTTCAGAATTAAAATTTTTAAAAATAATATAGTACAATCATTTTTTGGCGGGAAAATTGAAATTAATGTCTGTGTTAAAAATTACAACAAAAATTACAAAATTACACGCATGCGATAAAATTTGAAACTTGGAGCGGAGCGTGAGCTTAGTTCCAGTGCCAGTTCCAGTTCCAGTTCCAGCGCCACTGTCAGTGTGATGGATCATGGCGGGAATTTACTAAATTTTGAAATATCTGGTGTGATATGTATGGGATTATATTTGATATGATATTATGGAAATTGTATGATTAATGTAAATTAGGTGGAGCTGCTGCTGGAGATGGGGCGGGAAACATGAAATGTGGAGATGTTGCTCCGTGTACTTGTACTGTTGGTGAAGATGGACAAATTGACGAGGTCAAATGTGAGGGCGCCAGCATCACTGAGGCCACACTGGGTGAAATAATTCCAAAACTAAAAAAAGAGAATGCAGTAGGTGAAAATGATTGGCTACTCATAAGAGAATTGATCATTGGCCGTTCTGATAGTCTCACCACATTGGATTTGGCGCCCCTTTTTAAAGTCCGCCTGTTCACATTGGACATTCATTCAAATAATAATTTGGAAAAAATATTCAGTAGTAAAAACGTGACTAATCACACCACAAACCTTTTATCGGATGGAAAAGATGCGGATATGGAAGGAGCGGCGGATGCACCAGAAGAATGGATCGTTCGTCCTTCTAGTTACATAACATATGATTGGATCGTCGTTCGGAATGTGTCTATCCAATGGAATAAAAAACTGACGGAAGAGGGGGTTGGTGAAACTCTGGCCGCATTTTCACCACATACACAGGGTTTATATTTTGGCGGGAATGCATTCACGGGAATACCTTATGCTCCATTCTATGGGGAGTTTTGTCGATTCACCAATTTGAGAACCATCAGTTTGGAAGCTAATCATATTGGGACCTTGTGCAGAGGACTTCTTCGACTGCGAACTACAAAGTTGAACAAACTCATTTTGAAAGATAATGAAATGACCAAGATTGAATCGGATTCCATACAATTCCTTTTGGCCACAGAGAGTCTCATCGAGTCCACTGACCCCTTAGTCTTGGATTTTTCTTTCAATAAACTGACTGAAAAATCCTTCCCGACAAGAAATTTCTTTAGTAATTTCTCCATGGCAAGACAATCCATGGAATTGTACCTGCAACACAATGAGATCACAACACTTCCATCAAATGTCTTTCAGGATTTTTTAAAGGCCAACTCTGAGCACTCTATTGATTTGGATGGGAATAAGTTTATTTGTGAAGCTAATTTCAAACAATTAGGTTGGCTTCGGAAAAATCAACAAGACCTATCTCACAGAGTGGAACATGCTTTTTGTGCGGATCACCTGGGCTATACTGTTTTCACCTATGAAAAAGGTATTCATGTTTTTTTCTGTTTCGTGATTTTTGAAAAGCTATAAAATGGCGCTGTTATTTAAAAACCCTTCTACGCTCTATGCTCGACATGTCATTTTCTATTACTTATTCAGTTTTTTCTGAAAATTTTCTAGTCATTTTTTTTAAAATTCAAAATTCAAAATGGCATGTTTTATTTACTGAATTTATTTAGTGAAATATTAAAAATTAAAATGCTTCTTCCCGCAAATTTTTATTTACTGATTAAAATATTAAAAAAAATTAAAAAGCTTTTCCCCGCAAAATTTGATTTTTCAACCTAAACATTTTTAAAAAATTTCAAAGTTTGTGCAAAAATTTTTTGAAATGAAAAATTTAGTGCTGGTTATTTTTATAAATGTAAAATATTTCACCAAAACTTGTTTTGGTCAATTTTTGAATTTAGGAGCTGGTCCAAAAGAGATGAAATGTCCAGATGTCGCTCCCTGCACATGCGTGACTGAGATGGGGACAATCCATGAGCTGAAATGTGATGGTGTTAGCGTCACCGAGTCTACAATGGGTGAGGCTGTTCAAAAGGTGAGGGATGCAAATGCGGTCACTGAGAATGATTGGCTGAACATAAGAGAATTGGTCGTCTGCTGTACGGACAAAATAACCAAATTGGACCTCTCGTCCCTCTACGGAGTTAAATTAC
This sequence comes from Sminthurinus aureus, assembly GCA_034698265.1. Taxonomy (NCBI): domain Eukaryota; kingdom Metazoa; phylum Arthropoda; class Collembola; order Symphypleona; family Katiannidae; genus Sminthurinus; species Sminthurinus aureus. The sequence continues at coordinate 10,798 of JAQGBH010005159.1, read as the reverse complement.
TAAAACTAGGTATTCATTCACTTGACAACCTACAAGAAATTTCAAGCTCCAAGCCTGTCGACTTGGAAAAGGGAGAATTCATTGATGCCAAAAATCTGTTCATTCAACACAATAGTAAATTAGACGACAAGGGTATTTCAACCGTGCCCTCTCTGTTCACACCCAGTATACATGGCTTGTATTTTGCTGGAAATGCTCTGACGGGATCTACCGACTTTCCAGACATTTCTCAATTTGATCAATTAAATGCTATTGATCTTGAGGGAAACAAGATTACTACACTTCGAACGGGTCTTATTAAACTCGGATCCAATCATTTGAGAGTCTTCGGTCTAAGAAATAATGGAATGACTTTGATTGAACCGGATGTCATTGACCTCAAGACTGAGGACACCAATGCAGATGGAAAGTACAAAGTTACGCTCGAGGTGGATCTCTCTTACAATAACTTGAATCAAACCTCATTTCCAGATGGACATTTCCTTCAAGCCATGAACAGCTTTTTTCAACCCATTGAATTCAACCTTAAGCATAATGAAATTACAGCTCTTCCGCGAGAACCCGCATTCCATGAACTGTTAGTAAATCTTCCAAATTCCATGTATTTGGACGAAAATTTGATTGACTGTGACAAAAACTTTGAAACTCATTGGTGGCTCAGAAAAGGTCTAGAAGTTTATACGGAAAGTAACAGAGTTGTAGATGCATTTTGTAATGATCATGGTCGACAAGGGGATACTGTTTTTAATTATGGCAATGGTAAATTTTCCACCCTGTTTTTTTCCTTTCATGTTTAAATCTTTTGTACATAAATTCTTGATCTTGTGTATTTGAATTTTCAATTATTATTATTCGTTATTGGTTATCGGTATTTTTCTAATGATTTTTATTTCATTTTGTAATTTGTAGACAAATTTAAGCTGCATCAGTCAAATGAACCTTGCCCTCAGGAACCACCGCCTGAGAATCCTCCGACAACAGAACCGCCACCAAGTACAACGACAGAGGCAGATGACACAACCGTGGGATTAGAAGCAACAACAGCGGCGCTACAAAGTGCAACAACAGTGGGAGTAGAAGCAACAACAGCGCTAAAAAGTGCAACAACAGTGGGAGTAGAAGCAACAACAGCGCCACAAAGCGCGACAACGGTGGGATCAGAAGCAACAGAAGGTTTATAAAAAATTGCATTTTCTCTTTCAGTCCTATTTTCTGACCAGTTGCTAATTATGATATTATACAGAGAAAAATGGAGCAAAGTTTTTAAAATGTGAAAACAAAACATTCACATTTTTTTCAGAGTATGCCAACTTGTGGCATACTCTTTTGGGTAATTGGGGTCTGTGGGTTTTATGTAGCCAAAAAACCCCAATTACCCAAGTAGGTTTTTATACTACATCTCTCGGCAATATTATACGAAAAACACAAAAACCCAAGCAAAAGGAAAATACTGGGTTTTTGCGCACTCTGACTTTTATCTAACAATCATGTGTTTATGTTTATATTAATTTTATTATTTATTTCACAGAGCCATCCGATGACGCAAGTGGAAAAGACTCTGCAGATTACACCGTTTATAAGTGGCCTCAGAAGAGGTCTGTAAAAAACAGAGTTTAATTCCATTAGTAAAACTTTTTGACTGAATACTGTATAATATAATATACATATTACACATTATGTACATATGCTCAATTATTACGTAAAATGCGTACTACTTCAAATTCCAAGAAAAGAAAAGACTGTATAACTTGTGTATTTTTTTTGTTTTTAATCTTTTGTTACTAGATGACACCATCTTCAATTAATGATTTACGAACAACTCTGCATTTTTGTATTCTCCGACGCTGACTTTTCGATTCAAGATGTCACAAAATTACACTTTAACTCGATGAATCTGTGTGTACTTACTCCTATCGTTTGTTATCTGTTTTGTTAATTATCCAAAAAAAAATAATAAAAATGTAAAATCCTAAAAAAATTAACAGTTTTTGTTCATCAACTAAAGGAGACCAAAATTTAGTTACATGTCCCAGAACCTATAGCTATAAAAAATGTCATTGTTTGAGGTTGCAACCCATTTAAAAAAGGAGCAAAAGTATAGTGAGAACTGAGGGATTCGAACTCTCGCCTCCGAAGAGACTGGTGCCTTAAACCAGCGCCTTAGACCGCTCGGCCAAATTCTCTCTTATGAATACTAATTAAATCCTGGAACCATCGAACTTGGAGTTTGGAGGATTAATTGAATTGCATTTAATCAATCGGCGTATGTAATTTATAACATTTGTACGTATATTTGCGATTTATTGATACTTTTGCTGACTGCTGAGTGTTGTAGCTGAATGAGAATGATAACACAGTAGAACACAGAGATAAGAGAAATGTATGAAAACTCGAAATAACTATCAATGAATATAAATACCTTGTATGCACATTGTACATAGAATGACCATTCAAAGAGAATGTTTGTGTGTGATTTTTTACTCGTAGTGCTATGAATTGTGATAAAAATACTTCTTACAGCAACTCAATATGCACAATGTTTCATCAAATTGTTCTAAAACTGGAAGATGCACGAAATTCTTCAACTTATATACGAAACATTTTGGCCAGAATTACTTTACGATAACTGACAACGTATGTTTCATTTGAAAGAGCAAAAGTGGGAAAATTACATCAAGCAGATAAAATTTTCTGCTTTCCGTTCTCCGTGTTTTACAAATGACAAATGTTTGTATTCTGTGGTATGCTTATTGCATTTTTTATCGGCAATCACCAATCACCATTCACCATCATAATGTTGCCAGTTGCCACATATTATGTCAAAAGGGTTACTTTAAATGCCTCAAATTTGGAAAGTTTCCATAGTTTTTTGACATTTCATTTTCCATTGATTTCGCTACCCATTCCATCATCCATTGGCAATTGGCATATTGTATTGTCCAATCATTTTCTTGAGATTCTGTATTTCAGTTTTCATCTTTTTGTACTCTACTCAGAAGTTCATTCTCACATTCATTCTGCATCTAATTTGGTATCTCATCGGGTGTCTTCAAAATTTGTCCTCTATTTCCTTAATCATTTAAATTGTCACTTTATTTGTCACCCTCAAAATTCAAAATTTCTTGCAAATCCCCAATCAAAAATCTCCGATTCCTATAAAATTCATTCCCGATAAATTCTTGTAATCAAAATTTCCAAAATTTTCAAGTGTACATAAATCCCACATCTCATTTCATCTCATCTCGAACCTCAAACATAAATACACAGAATCATGTGCTGCCCAAGTTGTTGTGGTTCACCATGCTGCGGTGTAAGTTAATCCATCATACACAATACATCATTCATCACTGACATCTGTTTAGTTAATAAAGCATGCCTTAATTTTATCTAATCTTGAGTAATGTTGTTTCTCTTTATGTATGAATTTAGTGTTGTGGTTGCGGCCCTTCTTGCTGTGGCTGTGGATGTGATTGTGGCTGTGATTGTGGCTGTGGATGTGATTGTGGCTGTGATTGTGGCTGTGAAGGTTGTGGATGTGATTGTGGAGGTTGTGGATGCGGGTGTGATTGTGGATGCGGATGCGGATGCGGATGCGGATTCGGGTGTTGTGATGTAAGTATTTTATTTTATTTCATCTTGAATATTCTAGGGTAATTCAGTTGATGATGTGTCTAATACTTGGAATGATTGTTGATACTTGATATTTCAGTGTGGTTGTGGCTGCTGTGATCCAACAATGGCTTTCTTGGGTTGTGGAAATTGCGGTGGAGGGGTATAAACACTTTAAAAATTAGTACAAATAGTGATTATTTATCATATTGCGATGAATCCAAGTTCACTCCTCAATTTATATAATTGATTATGCTGATTTTGAATTCTGATCTTTGAATGGGTTTGACAGTGCTGCGAAAATTCGTATTGCAGTGAAGTGGCACCGGTAAGCAATTAAAATATTTGATCTTTGATCTTTACATAAAACATAAAACACAAACAGAAAACAAAGATTTACAAAGATTTCTAGTTGATTTATGATTTCAACTCTCAACTATTTTTCAGTGCTGTTGTGGTTGTAATGGCTGTTATGGCGGATGTTCTTGTTGCGGCGCTGTTGGAGGAAGTTGTTGTGGCTGCTGCTGTGACCCGACGAGAATGGAGTTTTATAGGAAACTCGTATCAGTCACCATGAATCCAAATGATAACAAGAATGGAAATGGAAATGGTGGATCATGTGGATGCAAAAGTGGGGGTTGTAATAATAGCTGCAATAATAAATGTGGCGGGAATGGTGGGTGCTTTAAATTCAAAATTCACATTCACAGTTCACATTATTCATCATTTGAGTCTAGAGGATAAAAATAAATAGACTTTGACCTTCCTATTTTGTATTTTGTTATGTAATACCAATAGGTGGCTGTTGCGGTGATGATCAGTGCAATAAAGGGTGCTGCAATAATAATAATAATAATAACAGCAATAGTAACTGCAATTGTGGCAGCAGATGCTGTAATAATAATAATAATAACAACAACAACAACAATGGAGGTGGATGTTGCAACAATGGAAATGGAAATGGAAATAGGAATGGCGGAGGCTGTTGTTCAAACAACAACAACAACTGCAATAGTAATAATAACAATAATAATACTAATAATAATAATGGATGTTGCAACGGAAGAAGTAGTACAACTGTCAGCTGTGGTGGTGGGTGTGGTTGTGGTATTGTCCCCTGTGGCTGTGGGCTAATACCAAATTGTTATTGTGCCGCATGCAGATAGAATCTTAGCGTATTATGGATTATCAAAATCAAATTTGTTCCAAAATTTTATGACCTATCATAATAGTTTTTGCACAAAAAGAATAAAATTCAAAATTCAAAGTACTAATATTTTTTATTCCTGACAACATTTCTTTATTACATTCCATTTGCATTTCGCATTCTTCATTCGTCAGTCTGTCGACCACAAAGAAAATAAAGAGAGGCAGACAAGTACGCATGTGAAAAAAGTCACCTGTACAAAGTACAAACGACAAAACCACCAAAAATCAAAATTGAACTATGTAAACAAGGCAATGCCCAATTCCAAATTCCAATCAAAAGTCAAATTTTGAATGTAGAATATTGAAAGATACTGAAAAGTTCTCACTGACCATAATTCCAGCGACTAGATGGTGTTCATGCATGAAAACTAGAAAAAAGGTGAAACAAGTCTTTTTGATTTGCTGGTTTATCGTTTATCTAAAAATCTCTATTAAATATTAAATCAAAGCTTTGATGTTGAAACATAAAGTATATTATATGCACATTATTACTGGAAGCAACGAGGAGCACAATGAAACTAATTGTGATCATCATGAACAAATGAGGCAAAAGAGCACTCATGGAATGTACCATGCTCATCACCACCATTTTGTCTCCAATTTTTAACTTTCCGAATTTGATTTAGAATTTTGTGTCACATCTTGACAAGCAGCAAAAATCGAACGTAACTTGACGCTTCCACAACATAATCATGACATAAAACATAACATAACAGACATTTTTAATTCTGAATTCGAAAATTCGAAATCCGAATTCCTTATACAAAGACTTTGTGCTTCGTGCCATAGTAGGATTTTATATCCCTAACAACCAAGTGTAAAATTTGAAGCTAAACTCACACATGACATGGCATGGGCATCTTGTCAGTTGTTAAAGCATTTTGTAAATTGTGAGTGAGTTAATGAGGAGAAGGGAGATAGTTCATGACTGTCAGCTTAAAGACGCAAATTAAATGTTAAAATTCAATCTAATATGAATAAAAAGTAAAACTTTTACCAAGAAGACGCATCATTTAAAATTGCTCATTGGATTGCTTTAAAATAATGAAAATTTAAATATTTCGGACATCTTTAGTGCAAATGTTGAAACAAAGCATGAGTTTTCTTATTATTGCATTGATCATTATTACGTAGATAGCTCCAAATTGTTTTGTAATACTAATCTTTCTGTTGGCAGTTGCAGTTGGAACTTGGAACTGTTCAGTTCAATTCTCAAAATAGAAATCGATTGCGTGGTTTTATATTTTATATAATATTCTAAAATACAAGGGGAAAATAAAACAGAGCAGACCTGAGAGATTTGTAAATACTTCTGTGTGGAATATTTTAAAATTCTTACTCCCTGCTGTTGAAAAATTAAAGCGTTATACATGTTGACTATTGACTATGACTCAACTGTAGAAAAAATATATATTATACTAGTGTAATGTATAATACATCTTTTTTCTATGTGACTCAACTTTTGTCTTATCTTAATCTCCTTTGTAACTCAACGCTCAACGTCCTTCTCCTTTCTCCTGTCTTCAATTTTACAAGTCCCAAATATTATTTATAAAATAAAGACAGAGAGAGAAAATGAATTCCTAGATAAAAACAGAGAGCAAACATCAACATTACACTGTACTTTGTAGTTTGTAGTGTGGGGACTGCAGTGTACATATGCCTTGTGTATTGTGTATAGTGGTGAATTATGCAAAGGGACAAATTTATTTTTCTCCTCCTGTTTGTCCTTGATCTTAGAAGACCTTTACTCTCTCTCTCTCTGTCTCTCTCTCTCAAAACTCCAGAGTCCAGACTTCAGAGACATTTGACACTCACTTTTTACATTTTGCTTGACTGACGTGAGTATTTCGTTTTTCATGTGTAATACTAATGCGTAAAATATATTGAATAGTGTGAGTTGCTTGTCAATTCTAGATTCTAGATCCTAGATCCTAGATTTTAGATGCGTCAAATTGTTCTGACTTTTCATTTTCCCTTATAGTTTAAAGAGAGGCATGAGGAGCTGCACAAAAGAACAAAAATAAAAACTACACCCAATAATTATATTTGTGTTTTGTTTATTTTAAGTTTAAAATATTATAAAGAAAATACGAAAAATATAAAATACTACTAAAAATGGAAGTTGAAGGCACAATAATGGAGAAAGAGGAAAAGGAGAAAATAGAAATGAGTGAAAAACTGCAAGAAACTATTGTGGATTCAAAAGTGAAAAATGGTAAGCAAATTTTTACAAAAAAATAATTATTGAAATTTTTATCATTTTGTGCTGTGAATTTTATAAATTTAGTGACGCATGACTCATCACATGACACATGTGTGAGACTCATGTTTCTGAGTTCTGATTCCTGTGATAAAATTTTTCGTGTAAATTAGTAATTTTTTCCGTCCTTTGTGAACTTTGTGATTAAAGGTCGAGAAAAACTGCAAATTCCTGATTACGACTATGTGAATCTTAACGGAAGTCCTGGACCAGAGAAAAAACAACTGGAAAGTGAAACGGAAGGGAAGCCGGTGCATCCAAATCTGGTCATGGTCTACTTTTACAGTGTATTTTTCTGGGTAATAAAAATATATGAAAAAGATAATACAATCGTAGTCAAAATTACTTTTACCAGGCTTTTTAGTTGGAAAATTTTGTTTATGGGTGTTTTTGTGTTTTTGTTGTCGTTTTCATTAAATTTGTGCAACTGCGTAATGATTTTTCCAATATTATTTGACTACAGATTCACGGACTTTTTCTGGTCATCATCTCATCATTGTCTCTAGGCTATTTGAATGAGGGTCATGAGTTGATTCTTGAATATTCATTGGAATGGACTGGACTGGTCATTGCTGGAATCGCAATTGGAGTCATTCGAGTTTTCCTCTCATTTTATTGCATCTTTATGGTAATACTTTTGTAGTGTTCTTAATTAAAAATTTAAATTACTATAATGTCTCGGTCCATGTAAAATTCAAAACATTTTTGTTAGTGTCCAGTGTCATAATGAATAATTGCTAATTAACTGTTCTGTTTTTGAATGCATTTTACAGCGAGACGTGGATGCTAAAGGACGAATTAATCTCTGCAATTTTGGTGCCTTTGTCTATCTTGGGACTTGCTTCGGCCTCGTGGTGATGTCAATTTGGCTGGTTTGTACAGACATTCTGTCATTTTTGTATGATGGAACTGAGGACAAAACTGGGATTCGAAGTGTTTTATCCGCATTCATCTACGCAGTTGTTCTGGAGCCATTCTTCTTTGGTTTTGGACTCTGTATGAAACTACTTTGAAAATAATATGAGTCTCAGCCTCAAGAAAAAAAGCTCTTTTTTGAAATTTTTATATTTTTTTGTTGCTCAGTTTTAATCAGTATTTAAAAAACGTTTTTATTTTTTATTTTTTCTATATTATATTATTGTGAATTGTGAATATTATTTTTCCTTTTTTTCTTTTTTATTTTAGCAATAAGTGTAATATAAAAACTACACATTAAGTACATTTTACAATTTACACTCATCAAGTGAGTATTTGCTTCTATTTTCTATTATGACAAAGAGAGGGTTTTTAAAATACGTATTGTACTTAAATCTACGACCTGAAATAATAGTGCTGTAAAAATATGACTATTGACTTAAACATAATATGACTTGAATAAAAATTTTTATGATGCACATTTTGTCACAGCTTACAGCACAACATAAAATTCATTTTTATTCGAAACTGAAGTGTTTTAAACCCGGACAAAGGACAAGGATTACAAAAAAAAATGATAAATTTGTAAGTTTTGTTAAATGTGCAAGTGTTGATTGCTGATAGATAGAAAAAATGAATACTGAATCAAAGATTCAGCGCTTACAATTAGAGATGTTTGTTTCCTCTCGCCAGTGATTTGTTAGGGTCGCTTTTATATATATTTACTTATCATTTATCATTCATCAAAATATCCATGAAATCCAGAAGTTTGCATCAGTACAATTTCAAAAGTAAGGATGACACTGACCAAGTTCAACATAAATGGCTTGGTCACTGAAAAATCCATTTATAAGTAATAAATTAAAGATAAAAAGACACTAAAGTTTGATCTGATTGAAAATACAATATTCGACGAAAGATGATAATGAAAATGGTTATTATTTAATACTGTAGAAGAAGTTTTTCCATACCTATAAAACAGTTTAATCCAGTTAAGCCCAACTTGACTGCTCCAGAAAACCTTTCAGCTCGCTGCATCTGTTCAAAAACGCATATTATTTATGAAACATTATCACGGAAAACTGAATAAAGAAACCATCAAAATGTTGTGCTTTTATCTTGAATTTTGACAAGAATGGAATTATTTATTTTCTTACTGTAACAGAGTAACAATCTACTGGACATCTCCTATAAAAATTGAACGAGCATTTCAACATTCGACAAATAAAAACTCAAGCAAAATACACATTGAATTTTTATACAATTTTAGATTGTACAAAAACTTTCAAAAACAGTTTCTACCTGTACAATGCAACAAATTCATGAGCATATTCATTAATTTTGGCGGAAAAGAAGGTCATGAGATAGAGACGACAACTGATCTGGACAAAACTCCATGTTCGGTAAACTTCCGTTGCGGTATTTTTACTCGTGCCGGAACTCGGCATTAGACCCATGTGCAAATGTATGATCATGTAAAAGAGATTGACAGCAAATGATGTGAAAACAAGAGGGGATAGAAATTTTCTCATCCTTTCTAGAAGGCTGTACAAAACTTCAAAATCTAGAGAAACTTTTTGCCATTTGTCGTAATCTACAACAACAAAAAAGAAAATAAACGCTTTACTCATTTGAATCTTGAATGTACCAGTTTTTTTCCTAGGATTTTTACTTTTTACCTTTTTAATTTTCTAATGAAAAAGGATAAAAATTAAAATTCATAATTTGTACAAAAAATACAATATCTGTAAAAAATTTAAATCTTACTGGAAATTCCATTGCTGAGTTCATTCACAATATTTGTCTCGGTGTACTTTAAAATGGCTTTAAAATGAAAGGAATTTGCCCGTGCAAGAATAATTATGAGGATATCAAGGTAGTTCCAAGAGTAAAGAGCCAATTTATTACAAACGAAGAGGAAAATGGCGATAAATGGATTATATGGGAATAATAAAGCCCAATTCGGTTGTTTTGTTTTTACCCAATACGATTCCAATGCAGAGAGTTTGGGTTTTTGAGTCGAATTTATTTGAATTGTACTACTGTTCACATTCGATGATGTTTCTGAAAAAATGTCGAAAGAACATTTTGATTTACAATTATTTACAACGTATCTTTGATATTTGATGTAAAATATTCTTCCACGATAATAATGAAATACTATAATAATTTAAATTATTTACTGTTAATATCCAAGACCGCCATGTGAATTAATTGTTGAAGTAAATTTTCCATAATTGCGGATGTGAAAATACAGACAAAAATTAAATTGACATCTCGATTTAATTTTCGATCCTCCATCTTAAAAGATAGTTGGCGCAAATGATCTACCCATTTGTTCAAGAGATTGATCAATGCATTTGCTCGAGTCAGCATAAAAATATATCTAATTTTAAGAAGAAAAGTAAGTATATGCATTACAAGATGAAATGAAATATTTTTTCTGGATACACACATGTTTATGTTCATGATTCATGATGCATTTTACTCATTACCCAAAAGTTCCAATAAAGAAATAGATGCATGGATTTGAAGACCAGACGATTTCAGGTACACTTCCATTGTTACTTTGAAATAAACCGACAATTCCAACAACCCCATTGCAAATCAAACAGATTGATATCACAATACTTGCTGCACTCAAAATGCCCCATTTCCTAAAAAAAAATGTACAATAATATGTTGAATTTATGGCACAGCTTTTTCAAAGTGCATAATCATGAATCCATAGTATTAAAACGAACACACGAACACTTACGAACAATCTCACGAACAATTATTATGTACATGTGTTCGTATATT
>JAQGBH010005158.1:0-14963 GCA_034698265.1 Sminthurinus aureus | reverse complement strand
AAAAAGTCAGTTTAAATGTGTTTTATTTAATGAAGAAGGTTGAGATGCCGAAAACTATACCACAGTTCCCCCAGTTAGCCCTATATACCTAGCTTAAACGCTATACGCATTTTTATATGGAGCTTAAATTCGAGTTCATATTAGATAATAAGACGATTCTGAGTCCTGAGTAATTTTTTGTTCCCTTTCCTACTTTTTTTCACGGAGATGATATTTTTCTACATTATGCATTGAACACTGAATCTAGAATCTATATTATACGCCAACCTTCATCATAATTGCTCTTACATGTATATTATGTACAGCGTCCATTGTCCATTTATACTTACATAATGCACAAATGACATAACACTTATGCTGTTAGCTTAATTTTTTGCTTAGATGTTTTATTTCCAATTGCCCCCTTTTATCCCGTGTCCAGTGTTAACGTACGACTTAATTACTATATTGTACATTTTACACTCGAAAAATTCCACAGTATTTGATATTTTATTGACAGTACTCAATGTTATCCTGTGACAGTCGACAGTAATTAAGCCATACATTTTAAAATTATTACGTATTTAGCAGCAACTTTGTCATTATCACACTATCAATAGTTTTTGATTTTTTTATACAAAATGAGAATAGAGTCGAGTTGTTGAAGCAGCTATTGTATATTGTATATTGGCTTAACTACGTCGTGTGGTCAATTGTAGATAAATTAAGTACTCATTTGAAATTTCAATGCATAGTATTGTTTACAGTGACAAGTTCAAGTACCCCACAAAATGTGTTGTGTACACTATACATAGTTGAGCTGACACTTGCTCAAATCCAATTTTGCTTGTGTATAAATTATAAATTATAAATACTCCTATATTAATTTATAGCGTTTACAATAATCTACATTCTACATATTACTTATTTTTCACTTACTTTTACTGTTTTAGTTTTTAATCCTGAGCGTGTGGTTAATGGTTTATTATGCTGTGTGTAAGAATTTAGAATTTAGATACAATGTGTAATGTGTGTGGCTGTTTGATTAAAGGGACTAATATACACTGCACACATATGAGAGTATTTCACTTTTGACTACATGCGTACATACTATTGAGTTGACACTTGGCACTTGACATATCTAAGAAATTATCTAGAGATAACAATTTTTATCAGCTTTCTGAGGTAGATTTTGGCTTTTGGCTAACAATACACCAACACTGTACACTATACACTGTATTGTAATTATGACTTTTATCTATAGTTATTTGAACGATAAGGTTTCAAGTTTCAAGTGCTTGACACTTGACGATTGAGGATGAGAACTGAGAGAAGAGAAGAGAGAATTAACTGTAATCGTTCATCAAAAAAAGAAAATAGATTCACTGATCGTGAATTATGTACAATAGAATGCTCTGGGTATTTTGGATTTTAGAACCTACAGATGACAGATACAAATACTCATAAAATCATGTAACATGCAGCATAAAATAAGCATTTGGTTGTTTGAAATCCATTTAAAAGTTAAATGAGCAGTTTTTGGACAGGATGTGTCTGGAATCTTGGAGAATTGGTTTGAACTGGTACCATTTTCATGTTTCTAAGTGTGCACGTGCACATTGGATATTTTCAGACGGCCTGGTCTGTCTTTCTCACTCAAAGACAGTTATTTGTTTTAGTATGCATAATTTATTATAGGTATATATATTATATGGCTGATGCAAACACACGCACATTTCACTTGTTACTCTGTACTCTGTACTCAACAAGTTGGCAGCAACAGAAACAGAAATGAGACATGAAATGAACGCTTGACTTTTGACTTTTAACTTTCTAAACAAACTTGTTTGAATTGCGACATTTTTCAGTTTTCTTGTGTTAAAAACAAGACACAAACGGATGGAAGCTACATTGTGGTGTGATGCAAAAAACTTCTTTGGCATACAAAATCGACGTTGAAGTAGAATCTAGGACCTATAATCAAAGCACATGGTTCTATTTCGCGAAGGAAAATGTGTTTCACTAGGCTATGGTATTGGGGATGCTGAATCGCTTTTTACTGAATGTGGTGTTCATATTTATGTGGAATGAGAATGAAATGCGACTCCTTAATCTTGAAGAAAAAGCATGCCCTCATAAACCGATAACAACTTTCTTTGATTTCTTGTAAAATAAAACCAAACTTCATGTGTTGTGTCTTTAGGTGCTTAATTCTTTTGTGTTATTAATTATGACTACTTTTTACAGTTTACAGAATTGGGCACAGGTACAAAAATTGGTGGGCATTAGGCATGTCATAATTAAGGTAAAAGCATCGTATAAATGACAAATTATTATAAAAGTACATGAGATTTCACAGTTCTAAGATCTAAGTTCAGTTTAAAAACATATAATAATAATTAAAAAGACAGAGTTTCCAACATCTCGATACATCTATTTAATTTGGAGTAAATGTTACAGTCGTTCCAGTTGTGATAAAGGTCTGTCAGATCTGGATATGCTGTCGTCTCCGTCTCAATTCTAGAAATAAAAACAGGAAAGAATTCAACGTTTAATTCAATGACAAATAACTTTTTTTCATGTAGGACTTTTGGATCATGAATGTAAAACTCTGACAGCTGATAGCACAATTTATACTTTAGACATAAATATGAAATAACTATGTTTACCTCGACAAATCTGGAAACTGTACACTCTCCAGCTCTTGAATATTTAATGCAGTTTCACATTTTTCCTGGATGTTCCCCAGTTCTCTCATGTGCCTTGTTAATTGAAACGTCATGTTCTATGGATTTTAGATCGAATTAAATGTTTTGAATGTTGATCATTTTATATAAAACGTAAAACGATTAGATTATTTTACTCTCAAAGTTTCAAAAGTTGAAGCCATAAATTGATTGTTCATTATAAATTGTAAGTTTTTTACCTGTAAAGTTGACGATGCCTTCTGCGTCTTATCTTCAAAGTTGTCTAATACTTCACTCAGTCTACGTACTTCCATCTCAATCTCTTGGTAGATGAAAAAACTTTGGATATTTTGACTAGTCATTATTTGTCTCCAAATTAAGTGGAAGTCCGAAAATCTTTCGGATACAAAAATTCCCTGAATTGTAAAAAAAGGAAATAAAATACCACATTCTAATTAGTAATTATTGATAAGTATCAGTAGACAAGTATTGAAAATTGAAAAGAGCGAAAATCTTTATAAGGATTGAAAGCAAATTAAATTTACCTTTACAATGAGCTCGTTACATATGGACAGTTCTCCAGTGAGGAAGTCCAGGAGTTCTTGACTATAGTGAACAGCTTGAATAACTTTTCCCAGCATTTCTACTTTCTTCAACTTTAAAACTCTTGAGTCATTTCCAGGGTTAGTAACTGGGTCCATTTTTTGAATAAAACAAGGTGAAAATCACTTTATAATTGACAGAATCACTGAAACTTGAACTCAATTTGTTAGATTTTGAAGATCTTTATGCCTGTTCTATGTTTGGTGTGGAACTGTTGTATGCTCTTGATTGAATTCCTGACCGGTGAATGAGAAGTGGACACTGGACAATTGACAAATTTCAGGTGAGACAAAGAAAACTGATTTGCTCTAGTTTTTCCTTTTTTCCTATTTCTTACGCTGAAACCACAAGGGATTAGCTTGTGTGTGCAATTATAAGTGCTGATAATCTTTAATATTATACAAGTTGTATGCTGATGAAAGCTTTGGAATGAGGAGCCTTTTTGAGTCATTTTCCAATTTCCAATCCCAATAAATCCAATACATTCCAGTCACCTTCTTTTTTTTCCTAATCTCTAATCGCTTTCTGTCTAAACCCTTTGAAAATTTCTGTAAAAAATTAGAACGTCTCACAGCATGCTCATGGATTAGAATAGTGAGAACAATATGAAAGGAGGAGTTAGTGTAAAAAATAGCTAAAATTTACAGAAATTTATAGAAATTTTGTCGGTCCTTGTTTAAAAAAACTTTAGAAAATGAAACGTAGGCAAGTGTAAAGCTGCAGGTGGTCGTTGGTTGTTCAATAATAGAAAATAGAAAACAGTGAAGTATAATAATTGAGTATAATATCGAATATCCTATCCTCACATAAATACACATGTGTATTTAGGGAACCAAAATGCATTGTACTTTGTACTTGTAATTTTTTCATACACATGTACAAAAATATTCTAACATTTATGAACTATGCTGTTCAAAATATAAAACTAGGGAAAATCATGATAATAATAATTATTATTGTTATTCATAATTCATAATAACTATATTGTTATTGCTACTTACAAATAATTGAATATTTGCAAGTGTAGATCAGCGGTAATAATTTATTATTACACATTTTGATGTTTCCCATTGTACAAATTTCATATTTTCCTGTAGTGTTCAAAATATATACTGGCAAAAATATAATCATATATTATTATCACATCATATCATTTTAATTTTCTCACAGATTATTATTGTACTGTACACTGTAAAAAACGTTACAACATTTGACATTTGATTGTCTCATTCAATTACTATATTCAATAGTCAATATTATATTAGTTAATGTTTACTTCTCACGTGAGTGTTAAAGAAATTTTAGCGTGAAACCTGCACGCTTAAACTTTAAATCATAATCATTTTTGTTCAAAACCCAAATAATATAATACGTAGTACGACCGGACTATCTAATTTACTCGACTATCACAGCTAAAAATTAAAAATATGTTGCATCATTGTACAATTATTACAACCCGATGAAAATAACATTAACCTTTTTTTAGTTTGAAACTTTAAAACATGAGCCCAAAAACGGCAAAAACAATACTTTTTATATAAAATTACACTCATGTGATAAGAAATGATAAGATTTTTTACTTTATAACAGTTGTAGGGCTTTCATTTCCCTTGTTATATCTAGTAAACGATCTTGGGCTCTTTGACTTGATTCAATCATCATTCGAAGTCCGCCTGCAAACATTTGTACTCTCACTTCAAGTGGGATTGAATTCTTGTCAAAGGCAGGTGGTGGAGTCATATCTTGTGGAGGTGCGTTTCCATTTCCATCACCAGCTTCATTTGGTGGTGGTCCGAAGTTTAAACTGGGTTGCTCACCAAGTTGCATTGGGATGGCAAATGTAATATAGACAAAAGATGCAAGACGACAGGATTCAAAGCTATCGATGAGAAATCCACGAGAGAAACCAATGGGAGGTGTAATTTCAAGCTCCTTCAATGTTTTAATAAAGGAATCATAATAAACACCAAGAAGAGTGTAAAGATGTTCTTTTCTCAAGGCTGGTGTTGTGGATGTCACCATAAAATACTGAAGATCCTGAAAAGTTCATGAAAAACAATCCATATTTATACCACATTTGCTTGCCTTGTTAGATGAATAAAAAAAAAGTAAATGGTAGAATATAGAATATATTATGTTGTGTACTAATACTGAAAATACAACTAAATCAATAATAATAATTACGCTAATTTTTGTAATCTATTAGTTTGATTTTTTATTTACTTCAAAAATATTCCCACGACGAGTTTGTTGAAAATCGATAATTTTGACATCAATAGGTTGGCCTGCACTATCATACTTGATCAAAGTATTATTCATCCTGTAAAAAATCAAAACAAGGATAAAAATAATGACATCAATGATAGACATGGTTTTACAAGAAGAGAGCACAATATTATGTCTTACATGAAAATATAAAATATGCACGTTTTTGTAAGAAAATTACCAAATATCTCCATGAATAATACAAGGAAAGAATTTTACATCTGTGCCTTCGGTAGTTGTCGCCAAATACTCTTTACTTTTTGTACCTCCCAATTTGTCACTCATGCTCTTAGCAAGTTCTGGCTCGGTCCTAGCAACAATTTCGGTTGCAGTTTGAAATACATTCTGCACCATCAAACCAAATTCCTCTTGTTTTTCTGGTTGCTTCCACGGGTTTTTTGCCAGTGCTTCATGAGTTTCAAAAAATTGTTCACCCTCATGTCTCAAAAATCCATAGGTTAAAGCATGAAATCTTGCAAGTTCTTTTAAAATGATAGCTGTTTCAGCTACTGTAAGGCCGACAAATTTATTAGGCATGATGTAACCAGATGGACGTACGTCTTCTAGAGTAATGTAATCCTGTGATGGAAAAAACAATATATATTTAAATATAGCATACATCATGATACTGATATGTTTTCATTTTTTGATTTCTGAAATTTACAATTCAACTGTATTCGAAAAAGAAGCAAAACAAAAACTAAAACTAAAATGCATACAATAAATAAAAAAGGATAATACTCTCATTTTCATATATTTACATTTTCATCGTCGTTAAAGCCTGCATAAAACTTTGGAACGGGCAAAGATGAATCCTTTAAATTTCTAGATTTGGCAAATTCAATCAGTTTAGGAACTAATACAGAATACAATTCATTCTCAGTTCTAAACGCTCCAGATTCAACAACGAATTCCTGTCAAAATAAAATCAAAAGCCATGAGCAAATATCGACTATCAAATGCCGAATAAATTGTGATATTGTATTATGTGACATAAAATAAATAATATAATATGCTCACTCTTGCATGAGGAGCATTTGGTATAGTTTTATGAACAAGGTTGATCGTTTCTCCTTTCTTAGTCGTTACTGTAATCCGCTTTAGTTCTCCAGCAACCTGAATATGTCAGAATCACAAAGATATAAAAGGTGTAAGTATTAAAAATATTGTTATATTACTTTCATCAAAATGTTTTTCACAGCTACTTCATAATTATTTATACTTTATAATTGAAATGTCATATGTATTACTTACATTATCACCAACAGCAGCCCCGGGCCCAACAGTGAACGAACTAATTGGCTCTTTTACAAGCTTCTCAACAAATTCTTTGGTTAAATCAGAAGCCATAATAAAATTATCAAATGTTGACAAAGTATTTCACAAATCTGAAAATATAAAAACAGAAAGACAACCAAATTTAGTTTTTTGTTAGGAGCTTCATCAAATAATAAATCAAGAGTTCAAAACAAAGTAACGTATTAAATTATATACCTAAATGCTAAATGTCAAGAGATAACTATAGTCTTTATCTATTATCTATTCATCTGGATACAATTGACTAGTTATGATGCTTTTTCATCACAAATACATGACAAAATATAAAACATAGTTGAGAGTTGAGATTAACGTTTACAGAAACCACTACAAACTGCAACTACGCATTCAACATTTTTCAGTATTTCTAGTGCTTGACTAAATGAACTATAGTACATAAACGTCAGCCCACTTCACAACTACAACTAAACTACCTAAAATAATTACGATTGCTAAAAATATTTCTAGCTAAAAAAATTGACCAGGTTCCCGGATTTTTTTCAAGGAAATCCCTGAGAATGCAAATCTAGGTATTGACGGCAAACGTTTTTCTGCACGCACACATAAAAATGTTCCCGTTTCCTGTTTGCTTTAAATAATATATTGCATAATATTTATTCGGATTTTCCACTGATTCTAAACATCAGAAATAGTGATTAATATTATAAAATAGGATACTTACTTAATTCTCAAGGTTCTTTCTTTCAAATTCCTTCTCCAATCTCCAGTCCAGTCTGTCTAGATAAATAAAGATTCTACTTTTAACCAATACAAAATACCAAAACGCCTCGATGTCTCACTCAACACTCAGCACTCAATTAATGTATTTTTGTGTTAGAGTAGTTCGGTAATGTGATGTATAATATCGTATTTAACATGGAGAAAAAATATAGGAGCGTTGATAGCTATTTATTTATTTAACTTTTTGATTACCGGCGATAGTAAAAATATAAGTACAGATATATTTATTATGTATAGTCACAAGTCATTAGTGTTTAACAATTCATGATATAATAGACAATAGTATTTGAAAAGTAAAAAAGAACACTTGCAACTTCCATGAGTTTATAGTTTTGTACATTGTAATATCATGCATAGTACATACTTCATGCTTAACTTGGACATTTCAAGTTGGTTTCAAGGTTGCTAGAATTTTTTACTGCTGTAGTATTGTACACTGTACTATAATAATATTTATATACAACAAAGAATATGCTTGCGTTTACAGGCAAAAGGTAGCTCATTCAAAAGGCTATCGTTATTAATTATTATGTGTGTGGTGTGTATACGTGTATTCATAAGTATCATAATTCATGATGTATATTACATAAGCAAAGAGCATGTTGAACATTGAATGCTGTTCAATGCCAAAATAATTATTTTATGAAAAGCTGATGAGAAAAGTATGCAATCATGTACTAACTAGTGACAGAATGATTGACATTTTTAGCCTTTCCAACGTATTTTATGCTCTCTTTTCTGTTTCAAAGTCTAATTCGGTAAATGGATTAAAGACGGTCAAAAATATTATGCGAAAAAAGATACGAGAGATTGAAGTTTGGTTTTATTTATTACTCTGTACATACTCGTTTTTATTTTTTATTTGAAGACGTGTCAATTGTCAATTTACTAATCATGTTTTATCAAATATAAGATATTTGTAGATATTTAGAATATTTTCTTGATATTTTGTCTCGTTTTGGTGTAAATATGTACGTTTACCATTTATTCTATCTCGTGTTTAATGATTTCCGTTTTCCGTTCTCCATAAAAATCTACATGTTAAATAATAAATGCATTCTGTACATGGTACGGCGTACTGCTCATTTCATACATCCACCGAGCATATTTCTACTTAGTGCCCGAGTATTATTTGCCCAGCTCGTATTATCTGTATCATTTATGATGAGAGATGCGGATTCAATCAAATGTTGTTGCGGTTGTTGAAGTTGTTGTTGTTGTTGAAATTGTTGCTGTTGTTGTTGTTGTTGAAATTGTTGCTGTTGTTGAGTTGCATTGGCCTGATTTTCGGCAAGTTGAAACCGAAGTTGTTTCTTTACATTGACATGAGATGGATTACATCCGGCTCCATGACATAAAATGGACTTATTATTTATACTATTATTATTGATACTATACTGATTAACAATTTGATGTGGGTTCTGACTTTGATTTTGGTTAATGTAAATATAAGCGGATTTGGCATTTTGAATTGAGCCACTTCCACTATTTGTGGAATTGGTGAGAGTGGATGATTTTTCTGAGACATTCTCTGTATTTGGATTTGGATTTAGATTCAGATTTGAATTTGGAGTATTGTTTGTATTATTTGAATCATTTTTCAAGACAACTTCTGGAAAAACGGGCACATGTCCCAGACTTAGGACTTCACGGGCTTCGCTAAATGATATGGATCCGTGATGACGGATCCTTTTCTCTTCGTTCCTCTTTATTTTCTTGGCAGCTTCATCAAGTTTTGACAACGTGTCCATTTTCCGTATATCTTTTTCATCTTTCTCATTTCTAGTGATGGAATTTTCCCTAGTTTTTTCATCCATAGTCAGCCTTTTTATGGAGGGAGTTGTTGACTTGAGATTGCTGGAAGTGGACTCATTTGCCATCTGTTTTAGTTTTGTGAAGAATTCTGGAGAAATGGTGGTGAAAAAAGCGGGCTCTGCATTACCTTGTCCTTGACCCTGGCCCGGATGTTGACTTGGATGTTGATGTCCATGTGAATGAGGATGCTGATTCTGATTCTGATTCGAATTCAAAGTTGAATTCTGATGATGACCTTTTGACCTCCTCGGATGTGAACTTGGGTTGCCCTCGTCATTTGAGTGTTTTGTTATTTTCGACTTTGTCTTTTTCACTTTTTGACCTGTATTTGACCTGGAGGAGGAGAGTGGATTGTCCTTTTCCTTGTCCAATTCTTTATCTTTTTTAAAGTGAGATTTTCCTTCTTTGTCCTTTTTCTTGAGTGAGACTTTTGAAGCTGATGTCCGAACAGTGGCTTTGGAAGTTGACCTTTGAATTTTGACCTTGGACTGTTTTTTTTCATCCGCTTTTGACCCCTCTTTTTCCCACTCTTTGTCTTTATCCTTGTCTTTCTTAAGTCGAAATGTGGGAGTTTGGGGTGGATTTTTCACCGAAGGCAAAGGACTTTGATCACTGACATTGGCACTGGTAGCATCCCGATCCAAATATTGTGCTTGCTTTGAGGAGGATGGTGATTTTGCAACTTGATGTGTTTTAGAAACTACACTTGCTGTTTTTTCTTCCTTGTCTCGTTCTTTAGAAGTTTTTGATTTGGAAGCGGAGCCTTTGAGTTTCTTGACCGGCATCCGCGTTCTAGATACACTACTGTCAGACGTCTCATTTCCAGAACGGTCACTGTTTTTACGATTTGAGACATTTGACAAGTTTTTCCGAGAGGCGGCTTTCTTCGCCTTTTTGACCTTCTTAACGGAAGAGATTGGGGCGAGATCATCATCCTTGTTAATGATTTTCCTGTGTAACAATTTAAAATTTTGAATTTTCGGTAAAATGTACAATGACTGTCAAGAACAGAAAAGCTTGTAATTTATTTATGTAAATGTATGGTAAAGTAGATGTAAAGTTGACTTTTACCCGCTCGGTGATACTTCGACTTCCACGTGACCTTTCCCACTTTCTGTCGACATGGCATATGTCAATCCGAATATACTGGATCGGAATCAATTATACTAATTAATTTTGTTACGCTTTTTTTACTGTGCTGTGCAGCGTGTAACAACAAAGGAGTGAAGCGAAGAACAGTGAGTATTCCAATCCAATGACCAAAAAGTGCTCAGAAACTTGAGAAGACAAATAGTAGATTATGGACAATCAAAGTACACAGGTTCCGTCTCGTCGTCCATTTTGGTAACGGCAACGTTTTTATTATAGTATGAATATAATGAGTAGAGTAGGGAGTAGGCAGTAATTTTTGGCATAATTTTTACATACTTGATTCTTGTTTTTTAAGCTGTAAAAGCTGAGCTGTGGTGTTATGAAATATATTTTTTGGTGTTGTATATATAATATATAATTGTTAGATTGTATTATTCACCTTGGTGACTGGTGACGATTCGATTCTCGACTAATCTACACACTACACTATATACACATCATAATAATATATTATATTATATAGAATTATAGAATTCATCAAAAGAGCTAATCTCATCAGTCATCAATCATCAGAAATAAAAATGCTGTGCTTTTGCATTTTGCACAGCATTTAGAACATAGAAACTGTAAACTGCTATAATGTCAGTTTTTTATGCAAAATCAAAATTTGATTATCAAATAACAAATGCCCTAAAAAGCTATGAGCCATGAGACAATGGATAACAGAGAATAGAAAACACATAGGAAAAATTTAAAGTATAACATATGCATTATAAATTATAATGATAGAATCTAGTAAAATACAAAATGTGAACTATGAAACAACACAGGAAATAAATATCAGTCAATATTCAAACTCTAAATAAAAAAAGAATTAAAGGTTACGCATTTTTATTTTCCATCGTAGAAAAATATTCGTTGATTGAACAAATGTTTTTGTAATTTCTAATAAAAAAGACAATAATTATTGTATAATGTAATGATAAAATAACATACAGTGATAAAATTAACGTTGAAAAAAAAACACAAAAGAAATGCTGAACGACACTAGCTTCAAATATTATAATTTATAATATTCAGTAATCAGTATTGAGCACGCAAAACGTTTTTTCAGATATTAAAATAATTATTTTTTTATAACTGTGTTGGTATTATCATAAAAACTAATGTTAAAATCTCAGCTTGTACATTACATTTACCGTCTCCTATTACATTGATGAGTTGACTCATATTCAAAATCTTTCCTTTCTGCTTCTTTCACTTTCTCCAAAATCTTTTCTAATGTAGGTTTTCGAGCAGGATCAGTCTTTTTCCTTTCAATAATAGTAAATTTTATGTCATCCAATCGGAGTTTTTTAGCACTCCATCCATAACGACGAGTTTGATATGAAATATCATCAAAAGTCAGAGAGGTTTCCTGTTGTTCATAAAGTTGACAAAAGTTATCTACTGCTTCCGACTCTCGTCTGATTGTTAGCAGTAATAGTGACTTGCAGAATAGCAACTGATTCTTCTTCTTTATATCCCATTCACTATTATTGAATTCTTGGTCAAAAATCTGTATTAACCGATGTTCATTCCACTGAGGGTCTGACATTAGTACTTGTATTAGGGCCATAATGGCTGAAAAATTTGCTTTATGAGCTGAATATTTAACTGCCTGTTCCAAATGGTCTTGAGCACTTTGAAAGTTTTTCTGTGCAGAATATAAAAAAACAAACAAAGAACGTTAGGTGATTTATTATATTGTTTACTTCTTGCATGTGTGGGAGAGTTTCATAATTTCAAGTAAATTTTAAAAACCCGCACAGGTTAGCAATAAACTATGGTATTGTACAATACGAAATAACGTTAGTTACCTTTGTCAGATATATTTCTGCAACTCTGTGATGGACTTTTGATGAATATGGATGATGCTCTAGACAATTCAACAATATTTTGTGGGCAAATTGTTGGTCTTTGTATTTTCGAGGTAGCAACTTGGTTAATATTTCCGCAATGGTGGTGCTAAACATATAAAATAATTAAAACGGAAATTACGAATAAAAATAAAAACTGTTAAATTATCGCTAGTTTTGTGAAATATAAAATATACGAACAGAAAAAAATTAAAAACAACACATAAATTACTATCAAATTACAATTATAAATTATCATACCATATGCGAACAGACTTTGGAGTGAGCTCCAAAATTTTCCTATAAAAAAAAGAAAAAAGTATGTAACATGTTTTATGTTTTACTAAGACACAAAGAGACAATTTGTTTGTCATACAGAGTAAAAAACAGATGAGAAATAATTTGATGTAGTAAAAAGAAAAGAAAAATGTTAATATAACGTACTTTATTTGGTTTCGAATATATTGAACCAATTCATCAAGATTTTGGTATATGATTCCATCATATTCCAAGTTGATAACGTTGGAGTTTGATGTGGATGGATTTTGAGCTTTGATGAATTCAGCCAAAAGTTGAATTTCCCCTGCTAAAGATCTTGGGTTATTGTATAAACTAAGTTTATTAGCTTTTATCATTTCAGTTTTTTCTTCTTCAGATGGATAATTATTATCTTGAAAATGATGATAATGACCACTCCTTCTCTGATATCTTAGTAAATCATGTAAATCGGAATGCCATCGATAAAATCTTGGATTCAAGTTGATCATCTAAAATGTACATAAAACATAAAATATATAATATTATATCATGACACAATGAACATATGAGTGCCATCAAGCAAAAAAACTCATAAATTATTATAAACAATATCAAGGATTAGAAATTATTAGAAAGGTTAAATTAATGTCAACAACAATAATAATTTATAATATAAAAAATATAATATAATGTAATATATGGCATATGGTAAACCTCTCGAATAATATTAATTTGATTCTGATGATTCGTTCGTAGGAACCCATAAAAATACTGCTTTAGTGCGTAGACTCCTGCTTTTGTTTTTTTTGACAAGTTCTGGATATTACCCTGGAAGAATTTTACAGGTGAAACAGATTCTTTGATATTCTCCATCTCCCCCTTATTAACCCTTTCCTTAAATTCTTTGATTGCAACATACAATTCCAAATTAGAGAAAACATACTCAAAACTCTGTGTGTGATCTCTATGAATAGATCCATTCTCTAAACTTTCTGAGATAAAGATGAATATTTTTTCCAAGTAAAATCTTGCTTCTGTATAATTTCCTATTTCACTGAAGAAGAAGATGAGAGCACCAATATTCATAGCATGTTCATATATAACGTAGAAAAATTTGGGTTTGACAAGATTTTGTTGTTCAGCAGCTTCTACAGTTGTTGTAATTGGTTCTTTTAATAGTTTCGGAACAGATCTTCGTTTAATTCCTTCAATGTATTCTTTCATTCTTTTTTCATCGATTGGTTGTCCTCTCAATGAATTCACCTCATTCATCCATTTATAATAACATTCAGATTGAAAGACATTCCGGAAACGACGACGATTTCCAGTCACAAACCCTAAATTGACGGTTTTGGTACAAGGCCAAGTAGTAGTAGTAGTGGCACTCATTGTGATTTAATTTCAGTGCCACACGGTATCACCTGAAAGTGAAACAAATATACGAGCTGCATTAAAGGCAAGTATAAAATATAATTAATAATAAATTCTAAATAATACAACACCTGTACTGTATAAACTATAATATTATGAAAACAAAAAGAAAGCACACTTACACAAAATATACTTGGAGATAACAGCCCACAGTAAATTGCAGTACTAAAAAGTATATATATGTAAAATTACACTACAGTTGATGCTTTAAATTTAAATTAGGAAGTAGAAGTTTCAAAAAATACGCAAACTTATTGATACTCTACAATTAATGAACTTTAAACTGTTAACTTTTA
This sequence comes from Sminthurinus aureus, assembly GCA_034698265.1. Taxonomy (NCBI): domain Eukaryota; kingdom Metazoa; phylum Arthropoda; class Collembola; order Symphypleona; family Katiannidae; genus Sminthurinus; species Sminthurinus aureus. Next base: position 581 of record JAQGBH010005158.1, on the reverse strand, counting down.
ACACAAACTGCACCCAAACTGCAAATAAAAAAACGGTCACGTTTATTTTTTTAAAAATGTTTTTTGCCTCCCTTTTGATATCAGCCATCAGTATGTAATTTCTATGAATTTACGTTGCCTTTTTTGTTTTTTTGCAAATCTTACCCCTGATGGGGTATTCAAGTCAGTAAAAAAGACAAAGCCTAGAATGATTAGTGCAAAGTTTTAGGTGCACGTAAACTTTAGCTGCTAAACAATTAATTATACTCTTCGTATAAAATTTGCTCTTTTTTTTCTGTTTTAATTTAAGAGACATGTAAACGAGTGATGAGTGATATGTTTCCTCCGCATTCTGTGGTTCTATTACTGTTTTATTTGAACCACTACAAGAAGTAAAATGATAAATTTTAACCTTTTTGCTTGAAACAGGTTTTTCAAAATTAAAAATAGGTAAACAAACATTAAAAATCAGCTGTTTTGTTTCCCAATAAAGCGCCTCACCTTTGCTCCCACCTCATAGGGACTCCAAGTATGAGAATTAGACTAGCGCCACGAGCTGGTGGTGGCGACTTTGTAAGCAGCTATGGTGTAGGAAATCTACG
>JAQGBH010005157.1:0-14966 GCA_034698265.1 Sminthurinus aureus | reverse complement strand
GGCCTATAGTGTGTAATAACATAAAATAGTATTACTATACTACTGTATTTAATGCATATACACACTTTCGCGACTGGTTTGGATAGTACTAAAAAAAAACCCCCATATTCATCAGGATAATAATAATAATATAATATTTATATATTAGGGAGTATAAAAAGGTTTCAAATAAATGTATAACTAAAAATTATCCCTTTTAATTTAAAAAAACAAAACAAATAGTACATACTGAAATGCACCTTTTTTTGATTTTGCTCAGCGTGTTGTTGTGTTTGATTTTTGGCCTCTTTTTCGACTTTGACTAAAATATTTTGCAGCTTCAAAGTTTAGAAATGACCTCTGTGTACAGAGTTTGTACCCTTTAATGACCTCAGATTTCAGAGATCAAATATAGAAGGACAAATTTGAGGAAAAAAAGCTTCTGTCCATGTCGTTTTGAAGATTAATGATTACTGGAAGTAAAACAAGGCCAGCAGTATAATACGTTGATTCATGAAGGGTTTTTTCAGTGAAAAGTTTTCACTAGCCTAAACCCAGATGAACCCCTATTAATATTGTAAATGTTTTCTCTGCAATTTATTTGGTGAATGGGTTAAAGTGGAACCCAACTGTATAATGTTATTACCTACATCTGACTGAAGATTTCTCTCAAAAAACTCAAAAGTCCCTGGTGTTCCTATTACTCTATACTATAACTCTTCTTGTAAAGAAATTGAAATATTTTTTACGGTTCTTAAGTATTTAATTATTTTATCATAATATTATTATACCTCTTTATATTATAGTACTTTGTATACTCTAATGTGTAAATTAAGTGACTGAAGTGTTTGCTCAATTTTAGACAATAATAAAAGGATAAAAATATACTCATAATATTTTATTAAGTATGTGCAAAAGTAATATATATTAATGGGGTGTACGGTTTACACAGCTTATTACATTTGACATACGTAACGTAAATGTGTCCAAGTACCTACCTCTTGATGAAGATTTAATTAAAAAAGATTTATTAAGTTTTGTGAACTGTGATCCATATGTGTATACATGTATATGTGAATTTTAGTACTTTGCGTATATGTATAGTATAGTACTTTACAAGTAGAACATTGGAAAAACTGGAGCATCTTTATCACTACAAAAAGTCTCTGTACATATTTAATAAACAATTAGTTAAAAATAGTCTATATATCTAGGTAAAGTTGTCCAATCATTTTATTTCAAATGCCAACGGTCAAAGAAGTTATCGTTCATTGCCAAAACAAAATTAAAAAGAATCCTGGATCAGAAAAGGTATTATAAATTATAAAATATATAATATATTGTTATATATTGAAGTATTTATTTTATTAAAAATATTGAGTTTTTTGTTTTTGCAAAAATATGTATAATTATGTGTATAAATAATTTTAGTGTCTAAAGTATATTTAAACAGTTAATCGTGGATTAATTGGATCTAAAAAAGTGTCTTTTATAAATGAATACATCTACATATATTTGAAAGGATTATTTTATTTACATTTTGCTATGCATGTATATATTGTACATTATGAATGCATGTACTTAAGTAGTAGTAAGTAGTAAGTACTTTTACATCTTAGATGAATACATGAAAACTTGTCCTACATTATGTTACTACATACATACATAAATAAACAGATTTTATTGATATGCTCATGCTCTCTCTTTTGCACTCTTCCACAGATTTACTTTTTAAACTTTGTTGAAGCACATTTTTCCAACAACTTGTATATTTTATGATCGAGTTTTAACTAAAACACAGTATAATATTTAAAAAATTAAATGGAACAATCATTATAATAATATACACATTTTGCATATAAATAAAACTTGATTTTCTAATATTTTTAGGTAAATAATATATGTATAGTCTTATAGTAAGATATTTTCCCATTTCCTATAGAATAATATTATTCACTTAAAAATGCCATATGCTCGTTGCGATTTGCGACAATAAGTATGATAATATAATATTTGATATACCTACAAAAGTTTCTTAATTATATAAATGTATACGTCTTGATATGAAATACAATCATGTAATATTTGGTAAGTGTGTACGGTTCCACTGACAATCTTATGGTCATGAGTCAGTATGAATGCCGTAAATTGCATATTGCCTGTAGTCTGTGCAATTATTCATGTACATATATTTAAATTGAAAATTACAATACAGGGGAAAAGTGCTCAAGTAAAAATGCATAATAATAATATAATGTATCAACTCATACGTATATCTATATTTATATATATACATGCGAAAAAGAAAACAAAGATGTTTATTATTTTTTTTACCCTGAAATGTTTTATGCTTAATTGACATGGTTGTTCCTTCTTTTCTGGTTCTTCTTACAGCTACTGCATTATTTAAAGAGGCTAGGCCGATTAAGGATAACTATCGATGATTTACGGGAAACTGGAGTCGGTAAAACTGTTAACCAATTGAGCCGTCTTGAAGGAGAAGTAGGACAATAGTAAGTTGCACAGTGCATAATAATATATAATATATCATATACATCATAATGTTATGTATACTTTTATTTTTTATTATTATATTCTATTGGCTTTTTGTATTTTGTAGTAGTATTGAATGAATAATATTTTTATTTTGTTTACTTGTATTAGTGCTGGAACAATTGTTGAAGAATGGAAGGCAATGGTGGAAACAGAAACGGATGAAAATGAACGTAGTGAATCGGAATCTGAATCAGAAATTGAAAATGAACTAGAAATTGATATAAATCATCGTACTAGTCCAGAACAAGAAATTCAAGACCATCATAATAATGACAATAGTAGTCCCATGGAGCAAGATGATGATGATGGAGGTAGTGAACTAAATGTTGATACTTTTAATATTATAAAACATGTAAAGGAAGAGAATGCGGAAGGAGAGGTAAAGGATTTAACAGGGAAACCACATCTAGTTAGCAATGAAAATGAAGACAAAGATGCTTTTGATCATAGTTCAGTTATCATCAATAATAATAATTTATCAAATACGTTTAAAGAGTCAAACAGTGTAGATTATCATAAACAGAGAGACAAACAACGTGAAAAAGAAAAACATCATCAACAGCAGCAGAATGACATAAATCACAGTCCAATAAGTAATCCATTGGATGAGAAAAAGAGTAGTAGTAATATCAGTCACCATCATAGAGACAGAGACAATAATAGAAATAGTAAAAAATCAAAAAGTCATAGAAAAGAAAAAGAAGATGAAAAACACAAGTCTAAAAAAAGTGCTAGTGAGAATACAATTAATAAAATTGAAAATATTGTGGAACACAAAGAAAAAGATTGTGAAAAACAGTCAACAAGCCACACTAAAGGGAGCGAATACAAGCAATATAAATCCGACAACAACAATAAGGATCGGAATTATCATCAAAATGAAAAGGAAAAAGGAGATAAAGAACTTTCATCCAAAGATTCAAATTATCGTATTCGTCGACAGGATCGAGATAAGGATGATTCGAAAAAGACTAGTAAATCAACTCTCAAGGATGAGGAACATAACAGTAGTAGTAAACGGAAGCGTGATACGGATCCTCGAAAAGAAGAAAAACTGGAGAGAGATGAAGACGAAAAATTAAATACCAAGTTAAATGCTTCTTCTTCTTCATCATCATCCTCCTCCTCCTTCTTTTCTAGTAAACATGACAAACAACGTGAGAAACATAAAAGTACGGAAAAAGACAAATCTACCAGTAAATATGTTGGTAGCAGTATAAATGACAGTGTTAAAATTAAAGAAGAAAATCCTGAAAACAATAAGGATTCAACAACTAAAAGAAAAAAAGCAGACCATTCTCCAGAAGAAGACATCAACAAGGGAGAAAAAAGTGCTAAAAAACAAAAAGTCATGAGTAAGCTTGAAAATCAAGAAATTGATTCTACAAGTGGATTAAACTTTGCTGATGTTCTCGGATGTTTGGATAGTAAGACAACTTTGAAAACAACTAAAAAACAAGTTTCAAGTAGCACTAGTGTTGGTGGTAGTGGTAATAAAAGTAAGAAGAATGGAGGAGAATCATCATCATCATCAGCGTCATCTTTATTACCGCCAACTAAATCAAAAGTATCAGTAATCAAGACTGAACATAAAAATATGAATAGTACCACTAGTAGTAATAGTAGTAGTAGTTGTAGTAGTAATGGTATTTTAAATGAAAGTTATGCTCCACCAGTACTTTCAATTCAACCACCAAAACCATCATCTCTTGCATTTCAACCACCAAAATCATCTCTTGCATTTCAACCATTGGACTTATTTCCTGAAGAAAAAGCTTCGAATAGAACTAAATGGGAAGATAGTTTATTATCTATTCAAGAGAATGTATCTGATTATGATACATTGTCATCAATGATAACTAGTAGAAAAGACAGGTTTGTTTTCAAATTTTAGCAATTTTATAAAAATTCAAAATTTGTATTTATTTCTCTTTTGTACTCATATTTGAATCCATTCAGTTTTAAATTTGGTTTAAGTAAAGGCCAACCGTTGTTGATGTACAATATCTTTGAGCTTTGTACAACACTTTGTAACGCTTTGTTTGAATTCCATTTAGAACCAAAGTGTATTCTGGAAAAAACTCTGGTTATGTAGGAGAGATACCGTCACTATTCAATATGTGTATTCGTGTAATACAAGAAAATCTGGATTCACTTGGATATACAGGGGGCGTTCCTTTTGATATTCTTAAACCGGCTTTGGAAAGAGCAAGTGTTAAACAACTAGGCCAGATTGAGTTTTACAATCCGTACTTATTGGGTTAGTTTGAGCAATATAAATTTTTAGACAATTTAATTATTAAAAAAAAAAAATCTGAAATGGCTATATGATGTCATTGTTTCAAAAAAAAAGATATTAATGATGAATTAGTATCCTTCATCCTTCATCATATTTCCTCTGATTTCAATTTATATTATATTATGTTATTTTTGGTTTTTATCGTAGAGAGTACTGACGAGTTATGGAAACATCATTGTCACCGAGAATGTCGAGGACAACTACCACAGGAAATGGAAAGCTGGAGAGATTTATATTACGTAATTCAGAAAACAATTATAATAAAAAAAACAACATAATATTATTATGTTGTAGACATCCAGAATCTGTAGGAGCACGTGGTTTTGTGGGCGTGGAAAAAAATATTATATATATATTTTTTGCGGGCTGAGGGAGCGGACATTTTTTTGCTTAGAAAATAGCTATCTTAAGTACCCTTTTCTAAGAAAAATGGCCCACGTTGGCTTGTACAGATTTTGAATGTCTGATATGCTAACTATTAATTTTAATAATCCTGTTATACTTCTATGTAATACTGAAATATGCTACATGTATAATATATATACTATATACTATACAATATGCAATAGACTATGTATGTATCAACGTTTTATGCATATACATACATAAATTCCTACTAATTACTAATACATTATTATTTGATATTTCACAGAGATTTCAAGATGAACGTCAACAAAGACTACAAAAGTTATCAACCAAAGTCAAGAAAAATGTTGAGCTGGCTCAGCCTGTTAGGAAAACAAAATTGGCTTATGTTGAACCGTCTGCCAGGGGGCCAAAATTTAGTAAAAGCAAAGCAGCTACAGTAAGTTTAATGTTCTTACAATGTTTACATGGAAAACACTTCTTCCTTTCTTACTTCTTAATAGTAATTAATAATAGCTTTAGTTCTATCATAATGTATTTTTCGGTTTCTCTGCTTCATCTTTAATAATTTTGTTATACATCACAATTTGTGCACAAATGCAAATGTGTGTGTTGCTAATAATTATTATGAATTATGTATAACGCGTAATACATATTGTTTTTGTACAGATAAAAAATGGAATGAAAACATTGAAACATCGTGAAGAAAAAGGAACAAAATCAGGGGGATCTTCAAGCTCGGGAAGTACAAATCACAGCTACAAAGAAGAAGAAGCAGCAATCGTGATTGCATCCGATTCAAGAGCTGGATCTGCCCCTGCACCATCAATAGCGAGAGACTACAACCAATCTTCAGGATTAAAGAAACCAAGGAAAGCTCCGTTAATGGCAAAAGCTCTAAAAACAATGAAATCCGTATTCAGGCGATGAAGAAAAAAGTTAGTTTCATTCATTTTTTTTTTCAAATAATCGTTTATATTATTAATTAAAATGCGTATACTAAATGCATATACTAACTTTGTTAGTACCTATATATATACATACATATATATATATTATATATATGTAATAGCATATAGCTAAAACAAGTTGCATATTTAATTTAAAATTAAATAGTATTTTTGCTCTAAATCTTCATCCCGTTTTCACACGCATATTATATTTATTTATTATCGAAAGGTTTGGAGTTTTAATTAAATGTTAAATATTACTGTCGTTATAATAATAGCAATGAGCTTGCTACATAATATAATTATGATGATAAGTAATAATTGATTACTGTTGATGTCGTCGTATTTTAAAAAAATTGTACCTTTATACATGTTTAGATATTAAACGGTGCATTATGCTAGCATTTTGAATGCTAAATTTTCAAATAACGTATTTCGAGAGTTTTAATCCGTAGATATAAAATTTAAAACAAAAATATTCGTTTCCTTTCTTGCATTACATGTGTATTTACTCATGTAATACGTAATACATTATAATATTTAATATTATATCAAAAAATATTTCATATACGTATGAAGATTATTTTTAGATAAATACATTATTATAATATTATTAATAATGTATTTCATACATACGAATGCGTATGGATTATACATGATATGGATAAAGTACGTATTTTCATTCTATTGATACTCCATAACTATTACTCGATTAATTTTCTCAAAATTTATTTGCAAACAGTGTTTGATATGTTATTATTTAAATTTTTTACAAGTGTGTAAGCAGACCAGAAGATATATTTATGTTCTGTTTGCAATAGTATAATTTTAAAAATTTTCATTGTCACTAACTTTGTTAGTACCTTATGCAATTGAAATAAAAGTCTATACAATCCTATAATTTGTGAATATATTACAGTACGACAACTAGATAGGATTTACAGTTAGTAGTGTAATTAAAATAGTGTACATGAATACACGTGTATAAACCTATAGCCGGATTTAATTATGCCTTTCATCTGTTAGAGTGTTAAAATTCATAGTTAATTAGTCTAAATTTATGTACTGATTCCATATATAGTATGATTTTTTTTTCTGGTGTATATTATGTTCTTGTTATTATGATTGTTATTATTATTATTATGCTAATGGCGAAAATAATTAAACAGATTCTTAGATTTTTTTTCGCCTTTCAGCATGAAGTTGTTGAAAAAAAAAAATTGTACTGAAATACGTCATTTATAATTTATAATATATAGGATATTGTATAATATATTATATAGTACGTAATGCATTTAGTTGCATCATGGTAAAAAAATTAAAGATAATATATATATATTATTATACTCATAATATAATAATGTGTGTCTGTATTATTATGCAAGAGTAAAAAGTTGTGGATTTTAGTTATAAAGAAAGTAGGCATAATTATGTGTACTGAATACTTACGTTTCAGAATTTTAAAGTTTCTATAAATATTCATGTTACGAAATGAAAAGTGCTACACAGAGTCTGTCTTTGATACTGTCCTGACTCTGTTGTTGCATTGTATTGTGATTCTAGATCCATATTTTACATAATATTGTCATCTTATACAGTAATACACTACTTCCTGTTATTTACTGTAATACATAATTATATTTGTGGATCAAAAATATAGTATGACTACGTAATAAAAAAAACCCGTTGGACTGACTTGAGTAACAAACGAAAAAGAATGAAATAAATACCTATGCATATTGATTCCTCTCTCATTTATGGTTATATAAATATAGCATGCTAGCGTTTAAAAGCACTGGATAACATGATCTTTGTTTTATTCAATTTATACAAACACTACAGCAGTGTATATTGCTTGATACGACCACACATACAACAACAATATTTATAAACTGCATAATATTATTATATGTAGGAGGTCTATGATGTATACTATATATTATATATGTACAAAACATGCCATTTGTTTTCTGACTCATCAAACATTTCTTGTAAATCATGGTAAAACGGAAAGTTGTATAGATCGAATGGTGGATAAATATCTCACTGACTTTGCCTTATTTTTTTGTCATTTCTGTGCATTTCTGTTTGAATTTTTATGTAGTCAAATATGTACATGTACATCCATGGTTGCCCATTGAATGAAAAACAAGCTCTTATCTTTGTTCATGTGATGGAAAGGGAAGGAAATTGAACATCCGAATAACATCATCAGAACTTAAGAACCCACAACCATCTTGTACAAATCACTTATAATATTGCATATTATTGTATATACATTCTCATCGTATAACAACAGAGGAAATTGTACCATAACCACACACACTACACTGTGTACAAACTACAAACGCAATGTGAATATTTACATAACATTAGACATAATATGTATAGATGATTTTATGAGAGATCAGAGAATTGTACTATCAATATTATAATAATAATAGTTACTATTATTCTTCTTTCTTTTTTTTTTTGCTTCTGTGCATTTCTGAAGTTCACTCGGCCTATTTTATAAACAATACTACAATGATATCATGTATGACTATGAACGTATTATGTATGTACTAAGATTTTCTCGATGAAGAACACGTGGAAATGTCCATGTGGACAGTGTACATACATATATACGACTATAAAGTGTATACTTTATTTTAACAGTAAATCATAAATATTAAATAAATTTTCTATCTCTAAAGTTCTAGCCATAGAGTCAACTGGATGTATTTAAATATGTGTGTTTGCATTTGTTTGCACTTGGAATTACATATATGTTGAAAACTTTTAACAGCTAATAACAACTTTTTCGTGAACGTAGAATTTGGAATCGCATATGAGTATAGAGTACTATGCGCTGTATGATTCTGTACAGGGAATGAGTCATGTAGAGAGCTAACTTGAGCCTAAATCCATATTTTATATCATGTATAAGCAAACCATCCATGAGGAAACGATGACAAGAGCAAAATGGAAGTACAGATCAAAACTATCATTATTTTCTGTCGTTGTGTATACATGTATTTATTAATATTATGATGTCTACGACTACGTCAAGGACTTTTTCTAAATACGATTTCCAGAACCTCACAAAAAGACTCGTTTCTATCCTAACTAAATAAAGAATTTTCAAACTCAAGGGATATTCCTTTTTACCAGAAAGAACTTTGAAAGACTTCTTAATTTTGAAACCCTTGTTTAAATCCTATCCATTGGCTATGAAGCAGAATATGTACATTATATTGATTAAAGTTTAAACTTAAAATGGTTTTGAACAAACGAGTACATGGAAAATATGGATGACATGAAAAATTTTAGAAATGATATAATTTGCATGTCCCACCATTATCATACATTTTTCATTAAATTGGTAGGCAAGACACAAGAAGTATACTCACCTGTACAACGTACAACTTACATTAAAAGCAACGTAATGAAAATGGATTATATCGTTTGAGAATTGTAATCTTTTGATTTCTTTTACCACCCATCAAAAAAACTACTATAAAATGTTTAATTGATGATTGAAATGTTTTTCTCAGCTCTTCAGTCCACGGTTTACAGACTTTACACTATACACTATACCGTAAAAGACCGAGTGCCTCTGGATGAGTCATACATACTACATACTACATGCATGAATTTGTTTAAAGAGGATCAAACAGAGGAAAAATGATGCCAAAAATGACTTTCACGAGAAAAATGAAAAAAAAATGAGAACGGTCATCTGAAATAGGGATGCGTGCAGTATGTATATCATGTAAAAACTATCACCTTTTTATGATGGTTTTAAAAAAGAAAAAGGGATGTATAGTGATTTGTATAGGATTAGATATATGAATTAAGGGAATCCTGATACACAAACCTCTTTATAGATTAAAGATGAGTGCATAGGCAGTATTTACAGTGTACTTTGACTCATCCATATGTAGAAGTCTTTTCCTTCAGTCCTTTTCGTCCTTGTATTGGACTTTGACATTTGTAGTTTTGTCGGCATTAATAAATGAGTTGAGTGTGTGGTTAAAGTTTCTGGTTGTTGAACTATGTTACATATATGTATATGCACAATGTACATGGAGGCACATGTATTATTATGTCTATAAACACAATATAATTTGTATATGTTCCAATATTGTTCGGTTATTGTATGTGCACAAATTGTTGAAATTTATAATGTCATAATTTATCATGATGTTCATTATACATTACAATATGATAAGGTAATTAGGGATTCCTAATACAATGCACAGTGTGCTTACACGCATACTATCTATTAGTTATTAGGTAATTAAGAAAAGGTTTGCATCTTCTTCCATCGTCATTGTTGCCAAGCGCCGAGTTTCTCATGAGAATATACTCTCCATCCATAATCAAATGTCCGGTGAACTCATTTTTACTTCCAGCTTAATTTGTCTGTAGAAATTTTTGGTGATGTTTTTGATAAAATGTATTCAGATAATTAAATAGTACGTTTCTTTGGCTTTCAAAATATGCTACAACAAAAGTTGTACCGCTTTTCTAAAAATTTCTACAGACAAATTAAGCTGGAAGTAAACATGAGTTCACCGGACATTTGATTATGGGTGGAGAGTATGCCTACGCATCACATTATATTGCGTACATGTATTTGTATGTATAATATATATATTTATATGCATAACGTTATGTATTACGTATTACGTGTGACTAAGAATGTAGTAGTATTTGCGTGTAATATTCAAATGTTAATTTCAACTTTGGTTTTATTTGGTTTAACCTGGAGTGGCGATGACCCCGATAATAGAACTGGACTATTGGCGACAAATAATGAGATAGCCATAATTCGTAATGATCCTTTTGCATTCTTATAAACTACAGGAAAAACAGAGCAATGCAGGATCGACAAATTATGTTGAATAATATTATTATCACTTGTCCGTAAATAACTTAACCATACTTCTCCACTGTATGAAATAAAAAAATTTGGAGTTAGTGGAGTTGGTATTCTGCACCTACAATCCACAATGTAAAGCATGTGTTCATTTTATTAATGCCACACAATACCTTTATATCTCCATGCTCTTGACCCGAATCATTACACTGCCTGAAACTTCTTTTAGCTCGATTTCTTGTTCAATTTTTTTGTTTCCTAATTGCTGAATTAAAGTAGGCGTTTGTTCATTACATAAGCAGTAAAGGCCAAAAGAATTTAATTCGTTTTATTTTGGTTTCATTGAGAAACATCCCGTTTTTTTTGGTACACGAATAACCCGTTTGAATCGGTTTGTCCGAACTGGAGGTCAAATTTTGATTCAATTAATATTTGATAAATTCCAATAATTATTTCCGGAAATAATTTGAGAAATCGAAAGTAAGGGGGTACAAAGGTAAAATGTGTGGTATTAAGAAAATGTACGCATTGTAAACGTAGATTATCAAAACTCGTTCCTCCGTTGGCTATATAGTATTTAGTAAACGTTTGTAGTTGGTTGGATTAATTTCCGAACAAATGATATAATATTATATAGATTATAAAGAACTATGGTAAAGTACAATTACTTTAGTGCTCCTGAAATACACAAAGATTGTTCTGACTTCAACGCTATTAGAAAAGTTGACAATATATTGCTAGTAGTATATCAGTATGTGGGTATTGAGAGCGTGGGTAGTAATGTTGAAGAATTAAGATTCAAGTGCCGGCGGATTAGGTACTCCAGGCACTTGAAATCTTGACAGCTTCAATAAAAATGCAAATTTAAAGTACATGATATCTTGTGTCATTCATTCCTACATCTCTATTCTCTAATATGCAGCAGTGTACTATTTATTATGTACTATGTACTGTTTAGTAGTAATAAGAGATGCAATTAAAAAATCATTAGTACACTTTAAATTTCAAGGTGATCACAATTCATTTTTGTGCTGGTGTGTTATAGTTTTTTCCACATTTTTGTAGCTGTTTTCTTTTGTACTTTGTAATCATTTTGACGTGTACCTATTACACGAATGACTGTAACAGAAGTGTGGAGATTCATGTACGGAATCCCCTTTGATTAGTATATTTGCCTTGCAATTAGTATATTTATATGTTGTAACCAGAAATGTATGGATAAATTTTCTACGTAGATTGTATGTAATATGTATACCATAACATATTTATGATTTATGATGTTTCTAAAAAAATTGAATGGCACACGATAAACTCGATATTTAAACATGCACAATTTATGCATCATCAAATCTTAACCAATCACAGTATTCTATTTTCTAAAGGTACAATATATTATGCACACAGTCGATAAAAAATGACTTCTTCTCCGACAAAAGCAGTCAAAATACGCAGGTTGGAGCTTGGTGTAATTGGATGGATAGGTGCATGCATGCTTTTCGAGGGAGAGAGACTAAGAAATCTGTGCTTCAAAATTTGATAATAAAATGAGGTTAATAAGAAAAAGGATGGAATCAAAGTTCAAAGACTAGAACTGTATGCATAATGTAATAATTGTTTTTACAAATGTTCTATCACAGCAAGTTTACGGTTATCCTCATTACATAGGCAGTTGATTTGATTTGATGATTCATAAAACAGTTTACTAAAAGTCTTATGTACTTCGAGCCTGTGAACTATTCTTCATTACAAATTATAATTGAATAGAAAATTGAACGATTAGAGACGACAATGAATACGCTTTAGTCTTTAGTATAAAAAAGCATTGGATGGAAGAACTCGAAGGCGGAACTTAATCACAGGCATTAGATAAATCTTCCAAATGAGTATGCAAACTTTACACCGCACATTGTGATAATAATTGTGGAAGGGAAATAAAAATTTTCCAAAAAATTATAATTCTTGACGACAAACAACTAAAATTTATTGTACCGTGTCTTCATTTTGTTAAGTGACATAATATCACTCTACATAATACATAACGTACAACACAATAGTGTACGCATAACATTGAAATTATGATTATCTTGCATTGGTTCTTGTATCTACTGGTGTATAATCACACTTTTGTCATCGTCGTACAAGCATTAAATTCAATATTGTTTATGTATCGAGAAAGGGAGAGAGAAAATACCTTTTTACACAAAATTTAAAAACAACAATGTTGCACTGCAGCATCTCAAGTTGTACAGAAGTACAGACTATATCTCGACACAATTGTACATGACTTGATTTTTAGTTATATAGTGCTGCAAATACATATATCTTCGGCTTTCTACTATCAATTACAAACAAAGTAAGCAGGAGAAGTGTAAATAAGATCATTTGTACTCATTTCAATAAACTAAACACATCCAACAAAAAAGACGATACGTATTATACCTCTATTACCTATACCTTAAAAAGTATACAACACGGGGATAACTGATTTTTTAAAATACTATGTACAGTAAATAAATTACTGTCCTGAATTTTAAGCCATACATGCATATTAATAGAATATTTAACTTTCAAGTACAACTTACATTTTCCATAGATGCATGCATATTCTATGCATGAACCTATTTGAATAAATAGACACCTAGTAGTGAATCCATATAGGAATTGATTGTAAAGGATTATAGAAATTTTAATCTAAAATATCCAAAAATGAATATATCTTACATCTTACTCAATTCATGGGATTTTCAAAATTCTAAAAAGAACCCAATATTCACAATCGGTTCAATCATGGGAAGCTGTAGTTTTGGTTTCCGTTTGCATAATATATAATTCGCATAAGACACTCAGACTGGTAGAAAATTTGGAGGTTACTCAGGCAATTAAAGGAAAAACTACACTGGATAAATGATAAACACACCAAATATACTATTATGCATGTACAATGTACGTAAATTATAATAAATACAAAAGAGGATTTTCATGTTTTCGTTAACAAAGTTCTGCTCTGAAATGCAATGACCTCCGCTAAATCAATATTTTAAGGCTTGTTTGTAAAGCAGAGAAAACCAGTCCCTACTATATGAATAAAATAAAGCAAAAAATGTTTAAACAAAGTAATTGTTCATGTAAAGGCACATATGTATGTATGCACAACTGGATCAGAAAATTTTGGGGTAAAGTGAAAAAGTATTCATTTTTAGCAAGTACTTAAATAGCAGAATGCAATGAACAAACCATAATATATTTTAAAATATTCTCTCATCCGATGTCAAAAATGCAAAAAAAGAGAACATTTTATTATGAATGATTTTCAAAACTTAAAACTTTCAATATATGAATCACGGGAAATAGAGCAATATCATGTCCTACGTCTGCCGTAATTATATTATTTCAACAAAATATTTCATATTGACAATATGCATAACTCTGTGTGTAAGACTTTTGTATCGTGAGCAACCACGCATATAAAAGGACACAGTATTCTTCAAATGTACATTATGTATTTTTATATATCATTGACATATTGTTCTTATCCTGTTTGAATTGTGTATATACATATAAATTATATGAATGTTTTTGTGGATACGAGATGGATATGAAGGGAATTGGATCTTGAAAGTGAACTGGGCAACATTTGTACATCTATTTTACACACATGCACTTTTAAATACATGAAGCATGATGCTGAGGTATTGTAGCCACAAAAAATTGATAAGATGAGAAGAAGAAATAATTATTGAAGAATGCAAACACGTACACATGAATCGAGATGGATACTCACAGATAAATAGAAACAGAAATACACGTATTAGGCACACATGATTTTACATTAAAAATCTCATTTTCTTAATGCTATATATATGCATAAAATGCATATATACGTATATCAAACTAATAGTTGTAGATTTCTATATCTCTGTATATATATATATATACACCGACCTACAGGTTA
>JAQGBH010005156.1:0-14972 GCA_034698265.1 Sminthurinus aureus | reverse complement strand
AAAAATATGTGTGTTAGCAAACCATACGTGAAATTGCATGGACTTTAATAATAAAAATAGTTTTTATTAAAAACCAGGCCATTTCATATAAAAATTTATGAATTTATTCAAGGTGTACGTAATGTAAAGCTCTGTCGATTTTGACCCTGTTTCACGTTTCGGGTCACAGTATCCAAACTACTTGACCTAGGACAATGTGACATGACTTTTCTAAAACTAAATCGCATTTGCAACAACTTTCTCGCTGGGATCATGGTCGAAAAGTCCCGGGGTCACCTTCAAAAAGCGAGTTCAAGTTGAATTGGATGTACGTAATAAAAAGCTCCCTACTGTAAATTGACATTTTCCGTGGAGGCTGAAAAATATATTTGGGCTAGAGGCTCGAGGCTGGAGGCTAACTTGACATTTTTAGTCGAGGCTGAAAAATATTTTTTAGCTGGAGGCTCGAGGCTATCTTGACATTTTAGGTCGAGGCTGAAAGATTTTTGGGCTCGAGGCTGGAGGCTAACTTGACATTTTAGGTCGAGGCTGAAAATATTTTTTAGCTGGAGGCTGGAGGCTAACTTGACATTTTAGGTCGAGGCTAACTTGACAAAAGTTAGCCTCACCCAAGGCTCGAGGCTAACTTGACGTTCATCCACGAGTCGCCCAAACTTAATCCAAATTCTTCAAGGTTTGGAAGTTTTTTCAAAAAAAGTAAATCTCGCAGACAATCAATGACATTAGTTACTTTTTTATAAGAATAAGTTTTTGATAATTCCAGGTCAAAGCTCTTGATGTTATTTTGACAGCAGGAGATGAAACTTTTGAAATCTTCATAATTTACATTGTGAAGCAGCTTAAACCCGTAGCGAGAGCATGGAAAATGTTTCTTTGATTTTTTAAAATATTCTACAAACTTCTTAAGACTGTTATCGTTTCCTTTAACTACAAGTTCATTATTACAGTTTTGTTCAACTTGAATCCGGGCTCGAGACTTTAATAATTCAAATGATAATTCATTCAATCTCCGATTGAGGAGACGACAGGACAAAAGAGACGCAACGTCCAATTTTTTCAGAATTTCTATTAACATCTAAATCAACGGATGGACCAAAAAAACTTTAATACTGTACTGACGATTTAAAATTTAAAAGGCTACCAAAATTATCATTTAAAACCTTTGGAGTTTAACATATCAAATATCAAAAACAGCAACTTACTTCAGGAGGCAGATCATCAAAACAAGTTTGGCTTTCATCTTCAACTTCATTTGTCATTTCGTCACTTTGTGTTAAATTAATGTTGTCTCGTTTCTGCCTTTTACAATTGGATGTTGAGCCTTGAAATTCCATGATAAATATTTGCACCTAAAAATAACAAAATCAAAGTTCATCATTAGACACAATTTTCTATACTTTTCCAAATATTTGAATACTAAGAAAAAAATACTTATGATGATGATGATTAATCACAATTAATTAAATCAAGTCTTTATCCATTTTCATGTAAAAATATTTACGTGATATTTAACGGTCAACGGTAACAAAACGATTAGCAAAATAAACTCTAGACTCTTCTTCAACTTACCTCACTTTTTGATTTTCTCCTGTAGAATACGAATAAAAGCGTTTCAGCAAACTTCTTTATTTATTTTGGATTCAATAATTAACAAAACTTTATTGAATAAAAAATTAAATACTTTATCTTTACACAAAATTAACGAGAAATCCTGTCGACTCTGGACTCTGGACTCTCGAAACAATTCATAAGATGACGCGTGAAGCAAAAAAATTGCAAGGAGATCTGCTCAACTCTTTTGTGTAATTATGATAATAAATTACATGTATAAAAATATACTAAAAGCATTCATGAAAACCAAACGAATCATTTTATAAATTCCAAAGCATTTATTTTAGAATATTGTAACTGCCAGAATTATTATTAGCCATCAGATATTTTTCTATAGCGCGTTTTAGCCCACTAGGTAAGAATGAATCGGAAGACTCTTTCCTCTTTGTGTCATTTGTATCTGCATCAGCGCCATCTATTGGATTTGAATTTGGATTTGGATTTACAAGTGTTGAGTCAGAACTACTGGATTTTCGACTTGGTCCTTGAGTAAAATCCGGAACGGAAAAACTCTTAATGTTGTTCATTTTACTTTTACTTCTTAATGCTTGTGGCGCCACCTTTGGTTCGCCATCTTGTAAATTTGTCAGGCTTGGCGCAGCCTTCCGTCCTTGAATGCAAAACTCGGAATTTTCAGACCCATCGATAAGCAGTCCTTGGCTAGATGGCGCTGTGATTCCACCTTGATAAAGTAGCTCAAAATCGCCTGTTTTGCTGGCTAAATTTTTCTCAGCGTGCCAATCAAGGATGACTTTCAAAGTGTCTTGAACACAAAGGGGGCACAATTTTGTAGTGACAGGGGTGGAGTGGGCGAAAGTGGGCGTGGAGTTAATTTCAATGAGCCATGGTTGAAAGTCGTCACTAATCATGAAATCTGCACCCATTAAGTGAAATGAGCCGGGACGGTGTTCGATGGATTCTTGAATCGCCAAAAGTACTCCCAAAATCGCCTAATTTTAGCACATTTGGCTATTTTAGTTCAAAATCACAGAAAATGGAAAATCATATAAATATTAAAATTGGAATGTAGTTTATTATGTTCTTTACCTCTTTCATTCCTTTATAAATGATATTTTTCCAAACACTTGGTTTTCCCAGACGCCTGATGATTCACAAAAGTCACCATTTTAAAAAGATTTTCAGTGAAATGTCAGCCATTTTGAATGCATTTTTTACATTTTTGTACCTTAAATACGCTTGAAATGTATCATTGGTCCACATATTGTCCTTGGGTATAGCGAAACCTCGGCCTGGATCAATGTCGTATCTTGATTGAACACTGTTGTTTGTCAAATGAATACTTTCGTGAAGATCATCGAGACTGAATACTTTTGTGGAAAATCTCAAATAACTTTTCCTAAAAAAGACAAAACAAGTTCAAATTTATTTAAATTAACAATTAACATAACATTTTGTCAAGTTTAACAGCTGAGAAGAAATATTGTGAATTTGAGAATTAAGGTGTTTGTCTACTTCTAACTTGTAAATCCACACCGTTAGAGGGTGCCACGAGGAAATCAAAAACCACTGTCTAATGTCGAATTTTGCCTGATTGAAATAAAATGAATTGTTAGAAAATTTTCACTCTAGAGTCTAGAGAATCGTTAAAAATTAGAGAATTTTTGACTGGTTTAAAACGGGGTTTTTGAGGTGTCTAAATTAATACAAAAATTTACCTTTGAAATAAGATAAGGTTTTTCAATGTACTTTTGAGCCATCCAAAAACTTTTTTTCGTACTTTTGCTCAAAAATGTTTTCAAAATCTCCTCATATTTGTCCATAACCAAAATACCTGAAAAATGTCACGTTTTCTCCATATTTTCAAAGAATATAAAAGCAAAAGAGTAAAATTTTCAAGATTTCAAATTTTACTTTATGCTGTTTTCCTTATTTTATTTTACCTTGGCCGAGAGTTCCATTTCCCGGTTTGAAAATCCACACTAAAAAGAATACAAAAATGGGCTACAAAAATTTTATGCACGGCATTAAATAAATGTAAAAATCCTTTTACCGAAAACAATTGATTACCATTTACCGTTTTGCATGCCATCTATGTGATACTGAGGCCAAAATTTTTGGACCTCTGTCAATGCCTTTCTCGCTTCACCGAGATATTTGAACCTTTCCTCATGTAACAATTGACGAAGGGGATAACATTTGAATTTCCCTTTTCGATGAGTGAGTTCGTAACACTCTTCAAAAAATACCTCCCACAACATTCGGCCGCCATCTTTGCAATGGCGTTTCTTTTTCTTTTTTGAATTTATGGCTTCTTTTCTTCCCTTGAGCGTTATTTTACTCCATGTTTTGTAATTGTCTTTGTCTTTATTTTCATTTTCATCGATTTCGAAACCCTCCTCCTCTTGGTCACTATCGTCATCGTCATTTTTCATCTCTTCTTCAAGGTCGTTCTCATGGTCGTCAAGGTCCTCATGTTTCCGTTTTCGAATGTACCGGGAAATCTGAGCCAAGGAAAAATCAAGGAGTAATTTGTAGTGAATAGCAAACTCGGATTTTCTCTCGTAAATTTTCGACTTCGATTTCGACGTTCCGTTTTCATCCATTTTAAGCTCATTTGAAGTAACAAACCATTTGAGAAAAGACATGACGGCTGTTAGTCGGTAGTCGTGAAGAAAAGCAATTCTTTCTTCTTTTACGTAGAGGCGGTAGGCTCGCGGGATTTGAACACTCACATTTTTTTCCGTCCCGACCCACTGGATATTTTGAAGAGGCTCCACCAAATTTTTCTGACAAATGTTAAATTGTTTATTATTTTACGAGGACTTTTGAAAACTTTTCAATTTTTTAGTCAATTTTAAGAAATGGTTTTGTAATATTTTACAATTTTAAACCTTTGCAACTAGCTCAGCTTGTGGATGTCGATTCAAAAGTTGATACGGTAGAATTTCAGACCAATTTATTCGGCTGCTGCCATCTGTCCAAATTAGATTTGCAGGATGATCAACCAGTAATTTTGTGTAGGGAAATGATTCTGCTATGACTGACTTTGACTTTGAATTGCCATTGGAATTGATTTGAATTTTGTTCCCGGCTTGTTTTCTCGATGGTTCAGATTTTTCCACAGGATCCTGATCATCTTTGTTTAGTGATTGCGGTGGTGCGCTCCATGGTTTTTCAACCCAGCCTCTTTTGATTAAACATTCTCGAACTTCGTTATTCACCCACCCACGAATTTCAAAAATACGCTTTTCCTAAAATTTAAAATTTTGTCAGAGGTCAAAGGTCAACAGTGAAAAATAAAATGGCTGATGCTTTGTTGAGACTTTCAAGTTCAGAGTTTTACCCGAATGGCTTTTTCAATCCGTTGTCGCGGCATTCCAAAAACCATGATGGATTTGTAATTTTTGGGGTGCGGGGCGATCCATTTTGACCTCGACGAGGGCAATTGAAATGGGTTTTTATTTTCTTTATCACCATCTTGAATTTTGCTGGAACTTTCCTTCGGTTTCGGATTATTCGCATCGGGTATTAAAATTACGGATGTTTGAGACTTTTTTTTGAGGGGTGGATTTTCGTGGGGCGGGGCAGGGGCTGAGACTGGGTGCTGTGGGTGTGATGTAATGGGCAAAGTTACAATTGGATTTATTTTTGGATTTAGATTTATGGGCGAGAGTAAAGCCCCTACCCCTAACTCTCGCCCCGGGGCTGGATCTGGTCCTGGGGCTGACTTGTCGCCCACTAGATTGTGATTGGATTTTTCCTTGCCCTTTTCTTTTAGCTGCGGTTTTTTCCTCTCCTCGTTTTCATTTTCATCTTCTTCAGCCAGAAAACAATCCTTTTCTTTCGGTTTTTTCCATGAGCGTTTGGTGCAGTTGAAAGTCTGGACTTGGATTTTTTCCAAAATGAGGTCCGTCAACGGAGTGGGCGAGGGCGGGGGCGTGCCAATGCATGGGGCATTCGTATTCTTAGTAAATTTTGGCGGTTTTATATGCCCTTTGATATTTTCTTTAACTTGCTCTTTCTCAAGTTTCTCATAGTCAATAAAATCACTTTCACTGTCATCGTCAATATTATAAAATTTAAACACACTTTTCTTCTTTCTGGATGAAATCAAACTAGTTTTGGATTTGGATCGGGATTTAATATTTAATTCCACTTCAGTTTTACTCGACTGTGCTATCGCAGTTTTTGGCTTCGACGCCGTTTTTTTAATCAAGGTGGTTTTTGAACCAAAAGGAACATGTTTTTCACCAGATCTGTCTCTGGATCTGGATCGAGAGAAATCGGTCGCCTCAACTTTTCCAACCAGTTGTTTGAAATCTCGCCCGCCATTTTTCCCATTTCTGGATAAAGAGTCTGAGCGCAGTCGTAGTCGTTGTCGTTGTCGATCCTTTGGTTTTGGTTTTGTGCCCCCTTTTTTCATTAAACTCGAAGGATTTAGCCAATTTGAAAATTTTGCTAAAATTTTGAATCGCATCCATGTGCGTCAACACGAATTTAGAATTTAGATTTTCTACGCAGGCGCAGGCTCAAATTTTAATTACAAAATAATCTCAAGAATTTAAAATTCAGAACATGCAAACATAAAAACATCTGATGATTTTGTTTGTATTTGATTTGTAAACATAAAATGACTCATCAATAAACTTAACATGAAATTTTCCAAGGCAACAAATTTCCCATTAATTTAAATGTTGTTTAGTCAATAAAATTAAAATTAATGAGTTGAATGCGGTGAGTATTTTTATTTAGTGATGCACTAAAAACTGGAAACGAAACAGGAAAATTTGATCAGAATTACGCGTTGTGTTTGTTTAAATGATGGAATTGCAATGTGAAATGTGGATGCTGATGTTTGATCAGCTCGACAACGAGGTAAAAAGCCTCATTATTTTTAACCCGATTATTGACACAATTTCAAAAGACTAATAAATAAAGTCGAAAATGTTTTGTTATTGAAAATTTAACGTCTAGAATCTAGAGTCTCGAGTTTCGAGTGTCGAGGTCGAAGGGACGATTGAGGAAAATATTTTTAAAAACAACATTTTTAATGCCACTTTGTGGTTTTTTCAATACTCTAAATGTTTTAAAACAAAAAGTATAAATTTGAATGTTGGACAGAAATTTTACATTCACACTAAAAAAGCAAGAGTTGTGCTGAATCAATTATTTTCCTCTGGAGAATAAATTGACAATTGACAAACGACATTTTTGACAAGTTACAACTAAACGCCAAAATGAAATCCTTGGTAGTTTTTTCCATTGTTGCCATTTGCATTGAATTTGGCGCGGGTGAGTTGATTTCAAACTTTATTTAGTTTGGTTTAAATTTTCAGTTTAAATTTACTGGATAAACAAAGTTGGAGCATGTTGTAAAATATTGTCGAAAATTGTGTGGTTTTTTAGGGGTTTTAATGCGACATGAATCCAGCGGTCTTTGTGTGAAGGATGACAGTCCAAGTAAAGCACAAAATTATTACTCTATGGTCGCTTGTGGCAGGTATTTATTCATAATTCATAACTCATAGATTTTGCACAACGTTCCAATGAAAACAGCATATTAATTTGATGTGCTTGGAATTTGACTAGATTAAAAATTGCTAATTTTCTGGATTTTCTGGATTTTCTGGATTTTCAGAACAGCAACTCAATTTACGTTGAAACAAGGTCGATCGGACATGAAAGACAGTCAGAAAATCACGAGCGTCGGAACGGGCAAAGAGGTGAAATCCAAATGCGTGTATGGAAATCGCGGGGATGAAGATAACGGTAATCGAGGCATTGCCTTTTCAGGCGACTGTGAAGGAAAATACCCGTTTTGCCCGTACAAAATGTGGACTTTGAAGAATTCAACGAGTGCTCAAGGAAAATTCCTCGTGACTCATCCCATGGACGACCCAAATTGGTGCTGGGCCAGCATAGAAAATAAACTCAGACTGCTGGAATGTAACGAAGCAGACAGCACACAACTCTGGACTAAAGTCTAAAATATAAAATCAGCATCAATCCAAATCGAGCCACTCGTCATTTATTCACGGTCACCCGCATTTTGAAAACTGAGCGGGAAATTTAGGAAATATATTACAAAATTTTTGTATTTTGTTACCACTGAAAAACAAATTTGGATGAGTCATGTTTAACTAAAGTAACTTGTGTGTGACTTTGAAATAAATATGAGATTACTCAGAATTCTGAGTGAACAAGTGTACATTTTTGCCAAATTTTAATCTTTTATTCTTATTCGATTTTCATTAGCCAATTAATTAGCACAACAACAAAAACATGAAAAAAGTAATTAAAAAGTTGTAGCATTAGTAAATGATAACTTAGACTTTAGACATTAGACGCATGGGCATTTTAGAGATTTGGCTATGAATGGGAATCTTGAATATCCTGCTTTGTCCACAGAGACGTTACTTCCACCGCATGCAACTTCCGAGTAGACAGTGCATCGGTGATTTCCTGCCGAATAGCCTGAGGGGAATGGACCACCCGTGAGATTTATACAGGAATCTCCACTACTCACATTGATGCAGGTTTTCTTTCCATTCTGTTTACAAACGTACATGCTGCTGCCCGTCTTGCCAGGAGAACACCACGCGTCCACTTGAAATACAAAAGCCCCCAGCACCAACAAGAGTAAGAAACCGATCCGAGACGCCATCTTGATCTTGATCTTGATCTGAAATTTCAGAATAAACAACAGTAAAAATTATTTTTGTACTGATTGACTTTGGACTTTAAAACGTGTGGAAAAAACTTGGTTTACTTTTGGTCCAGAATACGGAAGAAAAAGAAGAATCAAGGAACTACTCTCAAATAATTTGTTAAATTTGACTGAATACTGGATCTACGCTAAGCTTTGCTTTGTGGGACAGCCTGAGATTTGAGATTTGAGATTTGAGACTGGAGACACAATGACAAAAAATTTACAACGTCCCCGTCTTTTATACTCACAACTCAAAACTCAGAAGTCAAAAGTGGCTTATAATTTATAATCGCATCTGTATTAGATTACATGAGCGAAAAGCCTGGAGCAACACGTGCAATGTTTTTTGTTCAATATTTTTAGTTGTATTCTTAGTATCATGTGTGAAAATCAAAGAGTCATATTTGCATGTCCCGACAAAGAGGTGAAGAAGAGCTACAAAATACACAATGACAATGACAGTGGGCCGGGTGCAAAAAATGTGTACAAAAAATGAACCTTGAAACTTGAGACTTGAGACGGAGTTTAACGAGTCGTACCTGACGTTTAAAAATTGTACAGCTTGAAGTTTGACTGATTGAATGGACTGAACTGGACTGTTTCAGCTCCAATGTCCAATTTACAACTCAAAACTCATTGTCAATGTCAAGCATCATTAATCGTGATTGAAATCCGATAGGAATACACAGTACTAAATTCTATTGTAAATAAAAAAACTTTTGGAGCCTGAGAAAAAACATGTGCCGTGTTGAAAATTAAAAATGTAACGAATTTAATGAATTTAATGTCTTTTATGTTGTCAAGGGAATTAACTCTAAGTTTAGTAACAGTAAACAATAGTCAGTAGTGAGAGAGGAAAAAACCATCAACATTTTGAATTTCAACCAAATATTTCATGAAGGAAAAAGTCTACGTCAACCACAGTCAACCACACTTTTAATTTTGACATTGTCAGTGTCGGTGCCAATGGGTAGGAAAAAATCACACAGGAACAGTAAAATTCATCCGCATGCAACCCACGTCGGTCACGTGATTCATGAGAAGGAAAAAAGTTACAAAAAAGAAGATTCGGATTCCAATTCTGGTTCAGACCCAGATCCAGATAAAGACCAAGATCGTGACGATGATTCGCCGCACTCCTCACACACTCGCGCCTCGTACTCTCATTCACACTCTCATTCTCATTCTGCAGAGGCAATTCTGACAGAAATCCTGGATCCACTTGACACTTTTCTTTTCAGTTATGTCGGAGGTAAATTTTTAAGTATTTGACAGTTCAACTCTACCCGTGCGAAAATATCTGTAGACGCGCAGAGATTTAATTTGCTTGTTGTTGTTTTTACGTTTAATTGTAGATATTGTTGAGATTCGGAATTTCCAGGACACAGTTCTTTTCCACATGGTGGCGCAGCAGACAGGGACGCTGTGGGAGCCCATGACATACTCCTACACCTGGGACATGATGCTTGAAGGACGGGGTGAAATTCCCCTCTACGACTATTTACTCGTCAGTCCAGGGCAGAAAATCCTGCTCCATTTGAAGCGCTACACTGGCGATGGAAGTGAGCAATCTCGACCCGCCTACCAAATTTACATGGGAAAAGGAGAAAAACTCGTGGCGGATTTCAAGTTCTCTCCGGATTCCTGCTGTTCCATTCCCAGCTACTGGGTGTCGCCCATGTCCTTGTTTTCTGGGTCCAGCGGGAAATACCTCGTCACGGCTGAATTTTCTGCAGGTGGATATTGCTCCGAAGCCAGCGAGTCCATCACCTTTTTTAGCCCGGACTTGGGCGTGGAAGACAATGGGAAAAACACAAACAGTGCGGGAGTCGGCGTGATGAAGACCACTTATCAAAATGGGGAAGTCAGTGTTCTCAAGCTCACAAAAAGTATGTCGGCTCTCCACAAAATTTGCATCCTGGTCGTCTGTTGGCATATTGTAAGTCAAAGGTCACGAGTCAAAGGTCAAATGTCAAAAGTCGGAATTCTAGTGAATTTACTTGTTTCAACAAAACTACTTAAAACACCTTTCAATTTTCAACGGGTTTTTTTTATTTTTTATTCCAGTTGGAGACAAACTCAAGTTGAAGCTGGAAATTCGGATGTTGGATTTTTGGCTTTTTGGCTAATTTTAATTTACGATGTTTGAACATGAAAATTTTCATGTCCTTTTTGGCTTAGTCTTTTGATTTTTGATGTTAAACTTGACTATTTCTGGATGTCGTGGATTTTGTAATGGAAGTAAAAAGGATGACAGATCAAGATTTTTCCACGTGATTTACAATTATTGACACCTTTGAACTTTAAACAAGTTTTTAGAATTTATTACTCTTTCTTTTATTGAAAACTACGGGAAATTTTGATGGATCCAAAAAACCCGCCAACATTCAATCTGCACTGATTTAATCTGCTTGCGGGTTTCAAAGCAATAAAATTGTTAGACTTTTAATTAATTTCCTGAGAAAAGAGGAAGACGGCAAAAGGATGCTCAAAATGTAATGTGCAGATAATGAACGCATACACAAGAATTGACAAGAATGATTCTGACTCTGACTCTAAATTTAAACCATGGACAATGCACAATGCACAATGAATAAGCGCGTCACTCTGGTCGTTTCATTTGGACTCTGAGCGAGCTGCGAATTGCCCCAGGGAAAAATGGCAGACACTTTTTGACGCCTAAGAAAATGACAGATGCGAATATGAATACGAATGATCAGACGGGAACAAAAAACAGTAAAAAAAACGTTTGATCAGTCTACGCTCCACAACTCACAAGTATCGCACAATCGCACAATGCACAACAAATTGACAAAAAACTGATTTGAATAAGCAAATTCTTATCTGTTCTCTCGCTGCTGATTGCTGATTCTCCTTCTGACTTGTGACTAGAGATTCATTTCCATTTGATGAGAATTTTAATAACTTGATTTACTTTTGTCTCTTCAATGTTTGTGACGAGTATTTGAACTTTGAAAGGAATTTTTCAATTGCAAATCGCTGGATTCTGTCCGGGAAAATTTGAAGCTGAACAGAATTTGAAGCCGATTTTATTTTTTTTCTGAGCGTAAAATTTCAAGTCCTTTTACTACAAAGTATTTTACTCCCTTTTTCTCACTATTCAGCCACCAACCACAAAAATAAGAATGAATCGACGTGTAATTTTATTCCCACTTTGGATCTTCACTTTCCTCGGCCTCGGCTCAAGTTGCTCGTCTAGAAATTCAAATGTGAATCCCAGTCAAAATCCAACTGAAAGTAAAACGGTTTTTTTTGTCAAAAACAAGCTTTTCCACTCTCCATAAATAATAAATTTACAATAATTAAAATGTGTGATTATTGAACTTGAATTTTCAACTAATCCAGAAATTTTAACACAGCTCCATTTCAACTGACTAAAAGTTCAGCCGAACTCAGCGCCTCAGAATTTCCACGTTCTAAAACTAAGAAGAGGACTTCGGATGATTTTGACTCTGTTTCTGATTATGAAGTGGTCGCACATTTTCCAGATTTTGAATATGACATCAGTAAGAATTACAGTTTTTTACACCTTCTCCTTTCCTTCGGCTCTTCAATATTCAATTATTTGACGTTCATCAAAATTTGTGTACACTGTACAGGTTCGACGATTGTGAACGGAACAAAAGTGGATGAGAAAAATCCGATTCGATATCAATTGAGCATGAGATTTCAGAAAAAACCGCCGTTCGGTGAATGGCAGCATATTTGTGGCGGGGTAATTCTGGACGAAAACACTGGAATCACCGCTGCTCACTGCTTTGGAAGATCCAGAGACACGAGTCGATACCGACTCACCGCCGGAGAAAATCTTTTGAACGTGACTGAAGAAACAGAGCAAATTCTGCAAATCCAGAAACTCATAATTCATCCGGAATACACGGACATCAGCAACGGACATGATATCGCCATTTTACACGTGGACAAAATCCAATTCAATGAACATGTTCGCGGAGTTTGGCTCTCGCCATTTTCCACTCTTAAACTCTCAAGTACGTTTAATTCACGTTATCATATTTTCTTTCAAAAAGTCCAGTAGCGTAGCCAGCTCAAATTTTTTTGGTAGGCAGCTCAAATTTTTTCGTAGGCAGCTCAAATTTTTTCGTAGGCAGCTCAAATTTTTTCGTAGGTAGCTCAATTTTTTGATGGGCAGCTCAAATTTTTTCGTAGGCAGCTCAAATTTACATAAGTGCAGAAAACAGTTTTACATAGGGCAAATTTCTTATAAAACACCCAGAAACCTCCAGTTGGCCATTTTCTAAGAAAATTTCAAAATTTTGGTAGGCCTGTGCCTACCAGGCCTACCGCTGGCTACGCTACTGACAAAGTCCCAACAGAAATAAGTAAAATGGTTCTTTTTTTCCTGCTGATTTTTCTGATAGATTTGACTGGAGTGATTAGCGGGTGGGGAAAAGTTTCACAATCAGATCCAGCTCCAGTGTCCAATTCTCTTCAAAAAGGGAACGTGACAATTCTGTCACCAGCAAATTGTCACCCGCGGTTGAGGCGTCTTCGAGTTGCAGTTGCAGGAATTTTATGTGCGTTGAATCCGGATACTCGCGCCTGCAACGGAGATTCTGGCGGGCCTCTCGTGATTCAAAATTATCATTTGCCGTCGGGAAATTTCAGGGGGAACTTGTTTGTTGGAATAATTTCTTTTGGGGCGAAAAAATGTAATGTTAGGAATTCGGCGGGGTTTTTTACGGAAATCCGTTATTTTTATGACTGGATTCAAGAGGAACGAGCTAAAAAACCATGTGGAGAAAATCATTTGCCGTGTGTCAGCGGCGGGTGTTTTCATTCTGATTTCAAGTGTGACCAAAAACAAGACTGTGCAGATGGAACCGATGAAATTGAATGCTCTGGGAAAAAAATAACAACAACAACAACAACACCAACAACAACAACAAAAACAACAATTTCAAGTTGCGGCGACGCCATGGAAAATTTCGCCCCTCCCCATTCCAAAAAGCAAACAATTCATCTCGATGGAAACGAAAACGACTACAGCTGGAGTCTGGATGTTCTTTGTGATTTTGAAGTTGACGGCGGTGGATGGACTCTAATTCAAAAGAGATCAAGTGGACCTCAAGATGAATTTGTTCAAAATTGGGATTGGTACGCGGGCGGATTCGGCTCTCTCTCTGGGAACTTTTGACTGGGACTTAAGAATATTCGAGCCTTGACAAAAAACGGGGATCAGGAGCTGCGAATCGAACTGGAGGATTTTAGAGGGCAGAAAAGATACGCAAAATACCGACTTTTCTTTATTTCAGATGCTTCCGATTTCTACCGATTGTCAATCGATGGTTTTTCTGGAGATGCCAGAGATTCGATGACAAATTCAAGTGCTCATCGCTATTACATGCTCAATGGAATGAGATTTACCACATATGACGTAGACAATGACAACTGGGATACTGTGAATTGTGCGAAGGCGATTCATGGTGGTGGTTGGTGGGTAAGGTCTATCAATGTTCCTGCAATAATTTTCATAGCAACTAAACAAAATGAATGGCTCACAAATCACAAACCAAGATTTTCTAATAATTTTGCTAGGTTCCGTTTGGTCTTTGGTCAACAAATCAGGCTCTGTGATTTTGTTTTGTTTTGTTTTCCACCAAAGTTCAACAGCTGTGCAGATTCCCGGTTGAATGGTCTTTATCGAGAGAAGGGAGAATTTGGGACTGGGATTCTGTGGCAGACGTGGAAAGGAGGGGAATATTCCCTTGCAAAAACAGAGATGAAGATCCGCAAGAGAAAATCCTAATCCAAAATCGAATCCGAGTCGCCATAGCAAACACATCAAAAGTCAAAACTCGATCCACTTTTTAGTTCACTATCTTTGTGCTTTGTGTACACATAATCTTTGACACCTGTGTTTTGGGGGCTTGCTTTGAGCATTTACAATATTTTCGCCTTTAAATGTCTACGTTTCCGTGCTACGTATTGCCATTTGTCCAGAGCATAGATATCATACTTTATGTTATGACTTAAACACTTGAATAAATCTTGAATTGAATTGAATTGAATTACAGCTCTCTTGTCATCTTCTAATTCACATAATATGTGCATAATCTCGGAAAAATAAAAACTTTTTTAAATTAAATGAATGAATTACTCGACATAGATAATAGAGCATTTCTATCATTTTATCATTTTTGTAATTTATTTCATTGGTTACCACGGATACAATATTAATTAACAGAGAAGCAATTCCAGAAAATCCAAATCATTTAAAAACGTACGACTGGATCGTAGAAAAGTGAATAAGTTGTTCTATTAAATTGGACGTGCTCCGACCGTGAAACCACCATAGAGGATAGAGAGGATTCTTTTCAATGGCATGGCTCCCATTTTCTGGGGTTCCGTATTTGGTCCGAAATCCAACAAGACAGGATGAAAAATATCAAAGATTTCTTTGACAAAAAAAAGTTTCCCACGATTGTCGACATTTTGTTGCAAAAAGTGGAGGAAAACTAAAAATCAGTGTGCGCTTTCCAGAATCTTTTGATGTTTATGACACTTGTACTTTTACGAGTACATAATTTTAAGCCGCAGCCAGAAAAACAATTTGATCAAGGAATTAACGGGCGGTGTACCTTTTGACTCTCATTCTAAATGCATTAGAATCTGCAATTATCATTGGAGCCCGAACGGCTGAACGGATCTT
>JAQGBH010005155.1:0-14977 GCA_034698265.1 Sminthurinus aureus | reverse complement strand
ACGTAAAACTTTTTTAGTGTATAGTTAGTGCTGGTTTATAAGTAGTCCAACGCTATGAGCCAAAGTCCATTACAAATGCAGGCAACCGCAGAAAAAAATCGAGAAGCACGAGCCAATTTTTTTCAAAATTTTCATGTTTGTAAACATTCTGGAATTTGTTTCTGGGGCTATGTGGGAAATGTGGGTGAAGAAATTTATCTTACTTAATTCTACATTTCCTGTAGTCTTAGGCATGATAAATATTTAGGAAAGTAAATTCATAGATTCGAGAAAAAAGACAAATAAGCTCAGATGTCGAGTTTTCAGTTTTCATGTCAGTTTTCCAAAACTCGATACTCAACTTGTGCCTGATGTACAACTGGGGATTTGAACTGAAGAAATATTTCATCAACCATTTGTAATGGGCCTGAATCTTTACTACTTTGGTACATACCTAACTCCGAGAAAACTCTGCAGGGGAAAGGAATTTTCAAAGTTGAAGGAGATCAAGACTGAAATTTTTGAGATTTTTGACCTCCAACTTTGAACTTTTTTTCATGAGGACTGGGTAGGGTTTGGGCGATAGGGGCAAAGTACTGAGCATCACTCACAATCTACTAACATATGACATAATTACTTCCGTTGTAGCTTATCTCTTTCATAGTCGGTCGCATTACATAATGATCCAGGTGGTACATACTGAATGTCTATGAATAATATGAATTCTCATAGCAAGAATATACAACATACCGTACACAATATACACTCATGGTTCTGGATTGTGGAGGTGCTGGAGATGAACATCTACATGTATTCCCACTGCCTGTTGAAACTACATGTATTGATAATCATATGCAATTTTATTTTTAGATGTAGTCACTTCAAGTGCATACTTTTACAGTAAGATGTAAGGCCTACAGGCTAAGCGTACTTTTGTGTCCATTAAATTTACCGTACTTGATACTTGCATCAAGTTTTTTGTCTGTAGTTTGTACTCCAGGTGAGAAATCAAAGTTGATGTCCACCAGGTGAGTGAATGAGACGACAAATAAAAATGCACTTCTTCAGAGACTCTCATCTAGAATTTAGAATGTAGAATGTAGATATTAGGACAAGCAGAAAAAAATTCATCAAGACAGTATGTAGACGTTAAATTTCAAGTCCTAAATTGTGTGTTTGCTCACTGCATGATAATTTGGATAAAAATAAAAATCACACTTTTAAATGTTCTACCCTCTTTTCATTCATTCATGTACTATTGACTATTGCTCTCCTCTACAGTAATAAAAATCGCATTGCAAGAATAAAATGACAAAGAATGTGAATGCACTGAAGAGGAATTCTTGAATTGTTGAAAGGGGTGTTAAAAACAAGAAATAAAAACGTTTTTCATTGAATCTTTCAAACAATTTTCTTATTATTATATTATTCTGTTTTAAAGAACGTTAAAGTATGATAAACTTATGTAGGTTTAGAGTTTAGACAGAAATTTATAGATAATTTATTACAATTTTGAAGCCTGAAAGCCAGGGAAGAGCCAGAGAAATTTCGTGCAATTGGATAAGGGTAAATTACTTCGTGACGTTTACGCCTATAAAAATGATGTCATGTTTTAAGATCTATAAAAATCTCTAAGTAAAGTAAGTACATTATTAACTGTTAAATAAGTGGAAGGAGTAATGGGCGAGGATCGAGGATGAATTTAAATAATAAACGTAATAGTTCATTTATTCTAATAACTATTGTAATTATGAAGACGTTTGGTACATTGGTAACTTCAATAAGCTTCATTTGCTATTTGTAGTTATGGCCGAAGGTAATTCAGGGTTATTTGTAAGGAAAACATTTTTTACCAATACATTTTACTATTCAAGTGTATAGGATAAAGAAATACAGAAAAATGCACACTGCCAAATTATGATGAATTCATATCTGTAATTTTCTTGTATCTTTATCAAAGTTTTGGGACAGAACAGAGTACAACATTTTACATTTTAAATTTGGATTGAATAAAATCGGAATGGAATGTTTGAAGTAGATGCGTACAAATGTATGAACTTTATAAATTTTTTATGTTTTTTTCCTGCAGAGTCTACTTCTTATGTTCTATGTTCTATGTTCTACATATTCTAGATAAAGGAAGTAAAAGCTTGTACATTCTATATTCTATATTCAGCATTCTCCATTATCCATTCTCAATGTGTGTATTTATATTTAAATGTTCTAAATCTGTAGGCATCCGTATCATCCTCAGTTACAGTTACACAAATCTTGAATTAATAGAAAGGTCAACATGTGTGATGTGCATGTACGATATGTCAATGAGGCTCGTGTGAACACACAGGTGTGAGATTTACCATTTACCGGGTGGTCCACAGTCTCAATTCAATTCAAGAATAGAACAGAGTAGATGGATAGAATCCACAGTGATTTCTTCCTTCCTTCCATCCAAGGGAAATACGAATATACTTAGAAGCAAGAGAGAGGGCGAGAGGAGGAAAGCCACATGCAATCTTCAACTGTGTGATACGGAGATCACTTTGGCAAGTTGGACGTTCCTAGATGAAAAATTGACTCTTATTTCATTCTTTGCGGTGCACCTGATAAGTCCTCAATTTATATATCACATATCCTTTTCCTTCCCTTTCATTCTCTTTATTCTTTTCTTTTTATTCTTCCTCTGCGTCTTCTTCTTTCCTGATGATGATGACCACAGTAACACAATCCCACTTCTATATTTTATCCAGCTCTGCAATGTATAAAAATATTTAAAGACTTGTGCATACTATGTAATTTTTAGTATACACAATGTACACTGTACAGATAAAACATCATCTGGCCACAACCACAGCTACAGTTCCACTCTGAATAATCGGAATAGAAGGATTCATTCACAAGATCACAAGTGAGTTTCAACTCTTGAAACTCTCAACTCTCAATTGAATTATGTTTAGCTCCGGCTAATAGCTTGACTGCAACTTGTTTCCGATAAGAAAAAAGAGTAGTGTATACTGTATACTGTATACTATACAAAGTATAACCTGTTGGAGATTGGAGGTTCATTGTGGGATGAACATTTCTAAGGTCTCAGCAATTTCCAGTACAAATGTGCCCTTGTATAATCTGCTTCACTGCGGTGGTTAATGGACCAAGTTGAAATGTAGTAGCACTTTCCAAATGTACAAAGTAAAGTTGTATGTATTAAATGAATGTATTTTTACTCCCTGTATTTCATATCACACATACACATCACACATATCTGTACAGAGCTGTACGGAGTACGTACGACTAAAAAGTATTTCCTGCATAAATTACGACTACACTTGTAGAGATTCTTTAAGAAATGGAATTACAACGTATACGTACAAGTACGAGTTACGAGTTCTCATCTGTCTTCACTATTTGTCCATCTAAATTCCTTGCTTCCTTTCTTTCAAATGTACTACTTGGTACTTGAAAATAGCTATAGCATGAACTGGAAACAAGAATATGGAAGGTGGAAACTGGAAACTGTAAATAAAATTCCTAATACTGTAAAATACGTACATACTGCAGTGCATTGTAAAAAAGACATCAAGTTGCAAGGAATACGGTTCCCGCTTTTCCATTTTGTACTTTCTAATATTTCTAGTTTGGTAACTAACTTTGAATCTGAGTCTGGAGCCTCGAGTCTCAATTAATTGATCAACTTTACATCTGTGCAGAAAACTTTTTTAAAATCCTTGTACTTTTGTAACTTCAATGCGTACAAAAACCGAAACCAAACCCAAAACCTAGAGAGAGGTACTAGAAATTTAATTGTAAAATGTGTATGCAAATCCTGCGTGTACAATGTACACTGTACACTCTATGTTGTACATCGCACACCCTTTGTCTCGGGAAACGTGAGCGGAATTAAAGTTTTACTTTAGGCAAGATAAGGATGAGGTCTCTTGTGCGGGCGGAAATGAGAAGGAAGTGAATGTGAAATCTATGTAGATAAATATAAAGTCAAATCTGGTGACTTGGAGAAAACCCACGAATGACTCGAATACTCGATACATTAGACAACAGCAGAGAAAGCGGAAAGCCTGTAGAAAGGTCTAGCTGATGACTGGACTGACGAGGAGTTGTAGGCTTGTTTAGACATAAACTCTGAAAGAAAGTCGGTCGCACGAGTGTGTGACTAAGACAAAAACTTCTAGATTAAAGATTTTAGACTCTAGATTCTGGATTCTAGATGCTGGATTCTAGATGCTGGATTCTAGATGCTGGATTCCAGAAAGTTCAGTTGAGGTCACCAGATAACCAGCGATAAAGGTGTCTTAGCAATCTTGTCATTCATTCACTCTGTCTCTCTGTTTCTGGCTCTTTCTCTCACTAACTCGATCATGTCAGCTAAAGTGTAATTAGTTTTACACAAGAGTTTCTTAAAATAAAGTTAATTAAGGTAAGATATCAACTTTTCCGGACGTGGACATGGACACTCGCATAAGACGTCGTATATCGTTTTACACACAGTACATTGTACACTGTACACCGACAGAACATGAACATAAAAAGGAACACGGATAACTTTACAACTTTCCTAACTCGCCTTATCACAGTACATTTAAGAGTGAAAGTCAGGCTGTACACTATGAGTTGTACATTCTGCATTGTACATTGTACATGTGTATATAGAACTCTACGTAATTTCTTTCATATTAGGTATAAGAAAAAAGACGGTAACTTTGGAGTCTGGATTCTGGAGTGTCGAGTGTCGAGTAGAGAACCAACAAGATTGAATTCCATATACCATGGATTTTCTTCTCTCTCTCTCTCTCTCTCTCTCTCTCTCTCGGTCTCTCTCTCTCTTTTCTTTCTCTTCTCCATTCTCAATTCTTTCGTGATTTTGGTACATCTTTTTCTTACTCTGTTAAGCATGTGTTGGATCTCCAGAAGATAGCTTTTCTTTTCCACATTTTTCTATATAAAAAAAGAAGAAAAGTTTAGTTTCATTCGCAGAATGTCCTCTTGCTCTTAGACGTATTCTCCTCTTGATTTGTAATTAAAACAAGACAATGAAGGAGTAAAAGAGCACAACTGGAAATAGGAAATACAAGTTTTAATTACCTCTATATGTCTTCAGGTTACCTCGTTCTTCAGGTTCTAGAATTCTAGGAAAATAATCTATCCTCTCTATTGTGAAGCGAGTACAAGTCTGTTCCATATCAAGTATCAAGTATTTAGACAGTGGATAAAAGACACTGAAAAGTCACATGTAAAATCTAATTAGATTATATGTTACAGATTTTAGACTTTGAGCACACGTTGATGAATAAATATGGTTGAAACTGCATGTAAACATCTGTTAATCCTTTAAAGGTTGAAATATAGGACAGCGCGTTGAATGGTTTTATATTGTAAATCCGCGATTGTTCAACATTCTAAATTCTAAACTTGAGCTTTTCCCTGAATACACATGTTTTCATTTTTCATACCAAATCTCGGCTGTAAATGGATAGGCATAAAATCCAGAGCTGTAAAGTAATAATTTAGCCATAATGTGTTTATATTTATTTTTTGGATTAGATTGCAGATTGCAGGTCTAGAATCAGGAACCCAATCCAATCCAATCCAACCGAACCCAACCCGAACGAGGTCACAGGAATTGGCTGGGTGGCGGTCACTGTTGTATCTCAGTTTAAGCCGAATTCAGTGTGGTGTAAAGTGGAACACCTGAAACCTGAAGCCTAAAAGCTGGAAGAAAGCAAATTCTGGTAATAAATCTTTTCGTGTTAGCGCCACACGCAGCTTATCTCCCTTTTGTGGATTCCCTTTCTTGGTATTTGATTTTGTGGAAAAAACGGAAAAAAATTCGATTGCTCAGTCAATGAGACCAATGTGTTTTTATGTAATCCCAAATCCCCACAGATTCCATTTAATCGAATCCTAAAATCCACTTCAGATTCCTAAGCACAAGAAATAGGAAATCACAAAGCTCGGAATTCACATATCTACAAATTTCAAACAAAACATACACGAATACATTTATGTTATATCAATATTTATGTTGAATTTACAAGTACATAATAAAAGTTGTAGTACATCTAAATTCTACATTCTTTGTTTTTCCCATTTTGTTTCTTATAGGCACGTAGCCATTTTCCTCTTTTTTGGCATAACTTGTTGATTTTATTGTATAAAAACGCTTGACTCTTGAATCAATACACTTTTACTGTGTAAACTGTACAATGTAAAATATGTAATATGAACATGTTCTTCAACAACAAACAACAATAATCATTATGAGTGAACATAAAACCATATTTCGGATTCTCCAACAAGTCAGACAGCATAAAAAATGGTCATATTCAGACAGCAGTGACTCAGTATTCAACATACACAGCAAATAGATTTAGACTTTGTTTTGTATGGAACTTTTAGATTTTAAATAATATTATACTACTACACTTCTACAAACTACAAACTACAATAAATAAGATAAAAGAAGAGGAAGATCAGAGATCTGACTACAAATAAACAAAGAAGAAGACTACACACTTCACCACACCAAATTGCACTACAAAATACACACTACACACTACACATATCAAAAATGGACGGGCATGGACAGAGGCGAGCGAGCATTGAGCATTGAGCAAATAGTTGAAATGGCGTCAGTCCCAAGAGATTGCAATCACAATTCACACGTGAAAACAGCAGGTGACAATTGTGACAATAAATCTACGCCACTACTGGTTCATCCACCAACGTCTTCTCACTTGTATGAACATTCTACATTCTACATGCATAGTTTTTTTTCTACATCATCTCTCTTGCTATTTCTTATGTCTTATATTTTTTCTTGGAGTTGGAGTAAGAGTCTATCTCCTCCTCCTCTTTTTTTTCAATTGACCATTGAATGTTGAATGACATGTGATGTACAATGAAATATCAAATACAAAATATAAAATACTTGTCCATTTCCCCTGTAGTTTGTATTGTGTACTGTTTATTGTGTAGTATCAGGAACAAAGAAGATCCACTTTCTGAATTTCAAAACTTCAAACCAAACCTTTTACATATGTGCGCAGAGCGTACGTACTACATACAACATTCAAGAACAACATCAGAAGTCAAAAGTCAGAATCAGGATTAATGGTTCGTCCTATAACTCTTTATATTTTTTTGGGTTTTCTAGGAAATTTCATACACATTGCACAGAGGAATAAAAAACAAAAAACATAAAATATACAAAATACAGTACACATGCCACATACACACTAGATTTATTTACTCAATCATCTAGTAAAAACCATCATACCGTCTCAAATTCAATCGAACAGCTATCTACCATCTACATTCTACATGCTCCATTCTAAATGTTACAGATGAAATGTTGCTTATAGATTTGATTGAGACAGGCAAATAATGTCACTATTAGAAAGGTTTTATCAGTTTTTCTAGAAATGCGCCACACACATGCAACTAACAGGCAGACGCAGATTTTCAGTGGTCATTTTCTTTCTTTGTATTGTATTTTGTACTATATAATTATTACACAGCATATTCTATGTGCACTGTTCTATGTTGTATGGTATGTTATAGTATTCTAGTCTTCGAATTGCCATTGCCGATGATAAATGTCAAATATTTCTACCTCCTGTGAAAACATAATAAAAACAAAAATGTTCAACATTTTTCAAGGAATACTATCCAATGTCGAATGTGAGTACTTTTTATACCATGTTCTTTATACCTCTGTTCCAAGCTCATTAATTTTACTTAATTAGCTGAGAGTTTATTAGGCTTGGGAAAAGCCGAAAAGTCTGACGGAGCAAAATGTTCAAATTTCAAAGTACAATGTTCCGTTCTCTATGTAATATTCAAAATTCAAATAGATATTAAGTAACAAAATGTAGAGCAGGACCATTAAATGCATTTAATTTTCAGTTTACTCTGTAATTAAATACATGCTAATTAATAGCCCATACGTTTAAACCACATAATTTTCTAAAATAAATGTCAGTCTTTAACACTACAATCTATTTACTGTCTACTATCTACTATCTACAATGCACTTGAAATTATATAGTATTACAACAAAAATCACAAGACAATGAGGAGGTAAGAGTTAGAGGAGAAAAAAATGTTGAAGAAGCTCAGTTTACAAGTAATATCCTTTTGCTCTCGTGTACCGTCTACCGTTCACCGTCTACCGTCGCTAGTGCTATTTACTATTTATCTTGTTGTAAAATACATATGTACAACAATTAGTATAAATTTCAGTCTCAACACTATTTCACATTACAAGTCTGACATAAAAACTTGCGGTTTCAGTTTGTTCATAGTTCATCGCATATTTATGTATAAAATACACATGTATTTAACATGTACACTGTGCATTGAGCAGGGAGAGGAAAAAGCCTACCTGCGGACTCGTTGTACGCGTACTCAGCACTCCAACAGCTTTGGTGCTTTGAGCTTCTTCATTATTTCATCGTGAAAGAACAAGAAGAAGAACAGGGAGAATATTCTTCACAGAGTAGAAAAAATCTGAAAGCTATCGTATCTGCTCTGTGTAAAAGACATCAGTAATCGTAAAAACCAAGAGGAAATCAATCTACATATGTAAGTACAGCAAATAAGAACTTTTTATATGAATCTACATTCTAGATTCTAGATTCTACATGTACATAAAAACAATAGATATATAGCTGCCGTTCTCTGTTGTTTTATATAACATACAATATACAGTGAAACAGCGTACAGTAGAAAAGTAGAGAGAAGAAGAGGCCGAGAGATATAATACAAGGAGCCTGGACTTTTATATCCTGTTGTAGTTAGTAGTTGGTCCATCTACCTATATACACAACAGATAATATTCTATAGATATCTTGTACCATATACAAAAAGTAGACAGTAGACATTCATGAAGAATTTACCGACTCAACCATTGATTGTGATTACCTAATGAACTTAATGGTCGATTACCCATCGTATTAACTTCTGAAGTTTCGACAATAATAATAATCTATCGAGTGGTCGTGCCAAGTCAAAGTCAAACTCAAATGCAGACTGGCTACCAACAGCCAACATCCAACTAAGCAACTAAGCAACTAAACAAAACAACAGGAGCAACCAACCAACAGCCAACTTAACAACCCAGCTACCTGTTTTCACTAATAACTCAATGCGAGAATAATAAACTCGAACTCGACTCGAAGATCCAAGAGAATAACGTAAAGTAAGTAAGTAAAGAAGTATCGACCATCGAAGTATTATGAAAGCCAATCCTCAACCACTCTTTTATTTCCATTTTTTCTCCCGTTTATTACTATTAGTATTTCTATTACTAATACCTAATACATGAAACCACTAGTACGAACATGAACAACGAAAATGAATACGAGCATTTCCTATGTATACATGAACGATAAACGCTCATTCTTTAATCTTTAATCTACACGGGCAAAAAAACAAAAAACAAAAAACAAAAGGTATATCTATAACTTTGAAAGTGTGTTGGTTTGTTGGTTGTTGCTGTTGGACTGAGGTTTGAGATTTGAGCTTTAAGTTAAGCTCAGAGCTCAGCGTTCAAAGAGGCTGAGAAACTGATTCTGAAACGAGTGGAGTGGTGAGCAAGATGAGAACACAAAATACAGTTTATCTACATTCTACATTCTACATTGTACATTCTATCGTACATCGTTGGTAGATAGATTTGGGTTTCAGGTTACCTGAAAGTTTGTAAATGTATCCATGTCTATCTATCCATCTACCTATCTATCTATAAGAATGAAAGAAGGAGAGATGGAAAAGCAGAGGATAATGTATTATATTATTATAATACATAGGAAAAGCCTGTGGTCTGCGTAATAGAAAAAATCCGGATTATCTACATTGTTTTTATGTGAGTTTTACCAAGGTGGTTTCAAATATTCCAATCTCTCTGAATCTTCAAATCTTTCAAAGACCAATTCAATGCCTGTACGCTTTATATTGTACATTGTACAGTTCTTAATTCCTAATACTAACATGAAAATGGACTGCCTATATTTCACTCATATTACACATAATGCACTTATACAAAGTATAAACATTTTACATCCTACATCCTACATTCTCCTCACCAACGATTTTCCATCTTGTTTAAAAAACTCATGGCCTGATATGCAACGATATATACTTTCAACATTCAACACATACAAAAAAATCTATATAGAACCTAATCGTTTTTGTGCAGCTTCTTCAGTTTTCAGTTCATTTAATCTTATTTGAGGACAAGAAGAAAAGGAGTTGGAATTTGGATCTGTGTCTGTGTCTGTGTCTGTATGCATGTGTGTGTGTGTTTGCGTAGAAGGAAAAAATGTATTACATGACAAATCGACAATAGCACGATTTACCAGTTTACAAGCTCGTAGATGAGTAAAAGAAAATTATGGTAATCCAGATTCTAAATTCCAGATCCAGTAACTAAATACTAAGCACTAAACACCGGTAGGAAAAGAAGAGGGAAAACAAAAAGAATAATCAATAATACCTAATAACTGTCAATTCATTCCTGCTCCATGTATAAAGTATAAAGTACATCATACACTTGTTGTTTACATGGGTAAATACTCAAGCAGTAAAACAGTAGCAACTGCACTAGAAATGGTATGTCTTACATTTTGAATTGTACTGTATTAGTAAGAACAAGGA
The DNA here is from genome assembly GCA_034698265.1 of Sminthurinus aureus. Lineage (NCBI taxonomy): Eukaryota > Metazoa > Arthropoda > Collembola > Symphypleona > Katiannidae > Sminthurinus > Sminthurinus aureus. Next base: position 4,330 of record JAQGBH010005155.1, on the reverse strand, counting down.
GCATTCTTAATACTGATTACTCCACCGCTCACATTTTACTTGTTTTCATTACACTGCATTTGATAATTTACGATTATCATTCTCAATTTAAATTTATTCCATTTAATTTATTGACTTGGAGGCCTTTCCTCTCTCTTTCTGTCTCTGTCTCTCTCTGTTTTATTCATGTATAAATTTATGAATAAATAAATACGAAATACAAAATACATAATACAAAATACACCCACCGTCCATATTTCAACTTTCAAATTTGAAAATGACTTGGTGTTCGAAGGAGCCGTCTTCAATACCCGACATCAATAATCAATAATCAATAACCAATAACCAATAAGAGGAAGGAAAGAACTGGAATTCAATTAACAAAATTATATTTACCATCACTACCCCAGTCTCATTAACCATGAATTATTATCAATATTTTAGTCAGCTATAGTCTATCTCTAGTATTGAAGGCACTGCATTGAATTAAATAAATCCAACTATTGGAATCTGCTTTCTGAATTTTTCCACATATGTTATCTGGAAAATGTTCCAATGTACTTTTATTTTCGTCCTTTCTTTGCCGCACAACGTATTATACGAATGACATGAATTTGTGAGTACGGTGAATGGTGAGTTGTGTAGTGAAGCTGAAAACAAGAAAATTGTATACTCTTATCACCTCATTAGAATTAAATCAACCACTTGACGCTTGACGAATCTTTAATTTTCACCATTTCATCTTTTATCCGACTAAATCACCACCGCACCACTGTTTACTATTTACTATAAGACCTTTTAATTTTGATTCTGATGATGGATGAAGATGAGGATGAGAGAACTTAAGTCAAGGCATTGGGTATAAATTCATCCGGTAGTACTGATAAATGCACCAAGTACCAATACCTTTTACTTTGTACTTTGTACATTGTAAACATGCATATTTTGTTTGCTTATTGAAATGCATATCTATTATCTATGTATCTAGTTTTTAGAACGCAGACTTTACTATATTACGCATGTATTCATGCTTCGTAGGATGAGAGGAGTAGCAATTGTTTAAAAAGTCATGTCTGTGTACTTTTTACTTAGCACCTTTGAGTGCTTCAACTTCAACTTTGCCATCACCATCACCGTCAGCAGCAGCTACTCTACTCTACACCACATTAACAGCAAAATCCAAAAGGCAAAAACCGAAGACTCATCCTCATCTTTAGATCAACTGCATTTAGTATAACGTATAAAATCAATGCATACACCAACATCCAACATGTATGTAAAGATTCACACTCTCTCAAACAACACCGTCAACGTGATGATCAACAACTAAAATTCAACATCCAACTTGCCGCATTCCCTCTCTTCTTCCCCTTCTAGATACCTTATGCATTGTGCATTCAATCTAATTCAGTAAACACCAAGAGGTCTGCACTGTTTCTAGACTCTACACTCTGGGCTCTGTAGAGATGGATTTATGTTCAAATTTGAAATTACAAAGGACACAGGTTACAGGTGTACTAAGGATTGGGAATGAACCATAGGAAATATGATTTGAAATAAATGGTGTAGTAGTAAAATTTTGAATGTTGAGCATTGAGCATAGTGCTATTCACGCTAAAATTAAAAGCAGAATACTTACATGATTGTATGCAGTGTGTAGCTCAATGTACATAGCAATGCAAAATGAACGTAAAACCAATTCCATCCCATGAAAACAAAAGAAAGAGATTTAAAAAGACGGAAAGAACATCAAGTAATTGCTGTTGCTGGTTTCTACTATAGTTGTGCGTACCTGTGCTTAACTGTGTACTGTGTAGATAGTTATGTTCCGGCTGCCGAGTTCCGCACACTTGAACAAGGCACAAGAGGACTATAGAAAAAGAACAAGTTGATGCTGATTTGCATACGCACACATTGTACCTCCCCTCACACACTTAACTAGACCTACACATAATTTCTATGAGCCTCCAAGTTACGTGTAGTTTCTCACCACTAACACACGCACACTCATTTTATCTTTTATTCACTCCCGATGCCTCTACAGACTACATCCATTCCATCATTTTCTGTATTTTGTAAAGCATTCACATTTCACAGGGTTTGTTTTCAAATCATCTATCTTACGAGCATTAGTAAACCACAAACCTCAAACCGCCCTGCTGAAAAACAAACAAATGTGGTTAAAACTTGGATGGGAAAATCAAAAAACGTTTTAAATCTAAGAAATTCTAAACGATTTGGATTTTCCGTCACTTGGTAATTGATAATTGAAACAAAAGAATTAGTAAATCGGCAAATGGCAGTAAGAAAAACACTTGTAGTTTTAATTTCAATTGCTGTTAAAATAGTATTAATTAATCTACGTTAAAAATAAAATGACTGCTAATAAATTCCCCAACCGCAACCGTGGTTTACTACGAGTAAGTCTTAAGTATTGAGTATAATTCATGTGTTAAAGTGGCAAATACTCAGTTTTTGATATTTTTATGATCATCTCAGCTGGCTGTAACAATAAATAATCGTCAAGTTTGTGTAAAAGGCATAAATGTCTAGAAAAGTAGTTAATTCTTTACCTTTTCTTCTCACTTGTGACAAGTGAGCTTGAGCTCACTTCTTTTCCTTTTTGCTTTTAATGTGCATAGTGCATTCTCAATGCTCAATACTCATTATGATGCCATAATGATGCATTTCATAGGAGCAGCTAGCTGTATTACATGAGATATTATACAGATACGATACAGATTATACGAGTGGAAAAATCCGAATTCATAGCACAAAGCTGGAAAGATGCTATTTATAATAGGCGCACACCAGACGAGCATTGTAAGTTTCGTACTTTTTATTGTAAGGAAATTTGTCATTGTTGTTATAGTGAAGATCACAAAAAATCAACATTTTTACAATGTTCCTTACAGAAACGCTTACAAAAAAACTTACAATGCCGTACTGGTTCCCCCTTAATATATTATATTATTATGTACTTGTAAAAATACCGTCCAAACTCCAAACTCCAAACGAATAGGAATAGAAATACGATTTAAATGTACGCAGAGGTAGAAAAGTCAATGTAGTTACCAGTTACATACACATTACACATACATGCATACATATATATTACATATGCTATGGATGTGTGTGTTTGTACATAATAACTATGCACATTATATTATTCAGAAAAAAACTTTAGTTCGTCAATAGACACATCAATCGTACAGAGGAGCCGAAGCCAATCAGCTCTTATTGATGATTTTGCATTCCTCTCTCTGTCTCTCTCTTTTCTACTCGTCCCTTCTGTCTCTGTCTTTCTGCCCAAGCACCGACACTCTTTTCTTCTTAAGCTGTTCATTTCCCCTTGACTTTCAAGCTTTTGACTCCATTTTTTTCATCCCGTACATATGGATAATGTACAAACCACAAGCTACAACCGCGACATGGTATCGAGTATCTACTATCTACACGTCAGCATAAAGATTTACCTTGGTGTTTATCGCTTCGAGTTTCAATTTTACATATGGATACCTAATAATTCAGCACATTGGCATTGCATTGGCCATCCGACAAATACTCATTTACAAACATATTCAAATAACATAGACAAAGGAGTTGAGGAGAGTAGACAGTACACAATAAGGCAGAGGACATGAAGTCGCCTTCCTTTACTCCGTCTTCTCTCTCTTTCTTTCTTTTATTCTTCTTGAACATTTGAACATTTATCGTTAGTACTGGTTGATATGTTTTGGTGTATTAGCGATAGTGTGATATGATGTGATGTGGTATTTCTTAAAGATTACAGGTGCTCTATGCTTTATATTGTATATTGTATGTTGTATGTGACTTTATAGTTAGTGTCGTTAGTCTATTGTACGTAATGAGACAGAAGTGTATGGAAAGCAAACACGTAAAATAATACAGTAACTAGACAGCAATGGACACTGGATTATCCCTTGTACACTGTATATATTGTGCATAATATCTGTCTGCGTTCCTTTTTTATGCATCTTTTATACATGTATATCAAAAAGTGCCAATCCAATAAGATATCATGTTTCTTTTTATATGATCCATTGTGTATTTTACATGCTTAATGCTTACATGTATTGAATGAAATCTCTGTGTATTTCCAAATGCTCCAAACTCCAAACTAATGTTACAAAGTAAGGTACTAGAGACTTTAGAAAGATATGTAATGTGTACACTCTAAGAAAAAATCATTGATTTGGATGCCTTTTTGAAGCATTGTGTTGTACATTGGTGGATGCTATAACAAATGGTACCACGAATGGTAACAGCAATGCTACAAATTTTCCACAAATCAATGTTTTTGAAATGCTCAAAATTATGCGTATCAACA
>JAQGBH010005154.1:0-14977 GCA_034698265.1 Sminthurinus aureus | reverse complement strand
TTGCTCGAAATAATATTTGTTATTTATTCAATTTTTTATTTGTTTTCATGTTTGTGTCAGTTTTATTTTGTTGTGAAATCCTGGATTTCATTTTCTCAGTTTTGGCACAGTCGATTCATATCCTCGAAGTTGGCGACGTTGAAACCTTCAGACAAAATTAGTTTGTCCATGAAAAAATAGTCGTTCTCTCCGAAATCCCACACATTCAAATAAGTCTGCAAAAGAAATAAAATTACAATGAGCTTGATCTCATACTTGGAATTTATTTAGTAATGAATTTTCTACTACTCGTAATTTAAAATGTCTTCACCTTCCAAGTTGTGTCCCCGTGAAGTTGGATGAGTTCTTCTCTCCATGAAAAATCTCCGGCATTCGGTCGAGATGCGTCCAAATATTGATTCGGCCACTCTTGTGCATTTGTTGCGGGCATCACGTAGATTTTTGGATCCGTGGCGTCAACAATGTGCACATAATATTTGACGTAGATGTAAATGGGCCGTGAGGCTCTGTTGTCTGCGTATTCGTTGAGCACCATGGAAAACGGAGTCACCGGATTTCCACCGGAATGATAGAAAATCCCTTGACCGTCCAATTTTCCCCGGACGATTTCCAGCGGAAGGTCTCTGGATGTTTCTGCGTATGGCGGAGTCACGTTGAAATTTGGAGATGTGACAAGCCAACTTGTGGCTGCAAAATCTTCAAGTTTGTCAATACAAATCACTCGCGGATCTCGAGCTTCAGCATTTTGCAGGGACAAAATCCCAATTAAAAATATTATAAATTTTGCAGAGAGAACCGACATTTTTAACAAATAATTTGTATTTGGTTTTTGGGCTGTGGCCTGAAAATGAGCTGGACTTTTGAATATCAAATACAAAATACAAAATGAAGCTGAATGGAAATTATTTGGAGGTTTTGGACAAGTTCGGCAAGTCAAATCAGTCAATTGCGAGTCATTTTGATTGATGGATTTCATTTGATTAATTTATCTGACGGCTGTCTCATGAAATGTGAAAACACTTTAGATTACGTGCGTTCACTTGATGTGAATTTGAAATCATGTACTTTGACGTGTGCAATAAATATGAAATGTTTTTCCTGGTTTCTGATTATTTCCAGTTTGAGCGTGATGAGTCAAATGTCAAATGCGTGTTTATGCTATTTTGAAATATGAGAGTGAGTGGAGTTGATAGGAGCAAAAGTCGTCCTTTATTCAATTGTATTTATACGATAAATGAGGAGAATTTCCAGCCTCCAAGACTGACTTTTGTTGACATATTTTGTAAATATTAAGGTTCGATAGATTGACAGGTGCAGTTATTAGAAATATTTTGATATTCCTTTTAACAATTTGTGCAAAGAAACTTGGACAAGGAAGACAATGGAATGTGTGGTTGGTTTTATGTCTGGAATCAAATCTGCTCCAGCACCTGCTGTAATGTGATGCCTAATTACTTGCACTTGTGAATACAAACGTTCTCTTCTTCACAAAAGGTATCATTGTTCTAATTGTTCTAATAACATTACTTGTAATCAGAGTACTTTGGTCTAAATTTACAGTCTAAATTTCCACTCACATTTCATTGTTTCTCATTCGCTGTTTGGTTGTAGATCGGAAAATACTGTAAATAATTTCAGTCTAGTTTTCTTCACGTAGTTTGAAGCTCACTCCAAGCTCAAAGGCAAAGTATTGTAAAGGTGCAGCGCAATTTTTAATTGGTAAGAGCAACACACAAGACGAAAGTTTTTTAGCTTCTTTTTATATTTTCTAAGGTATGCTGTAAAAAAAGGTTTGTCTTTTCGTTGCCATGGTTTTCACAGTGTTAATTTGGAATCTGCTTGGAATTTTTTCAGGTGTTTGAGTAAAATAGTGGACTTGGACAGATTTGGAATTCATCTCATCCCCAAGCTCAATAAGAGCAACTACCGACGCTGGAGCCAACAAGTGACGACAATTTTAAAGGCGAACGATCTTTGGGACATTGTGACGGGAGAAGAGGCGATTCCGTCAGCTGGAGCAGCGGAGAAAGGAGACTGGGATCAGAAGGATGCGGAAGCCAGCTGCGTCATTACCTTTTCCTTGGATCAAGTCCAGTTTGCTCATATTCTTCATTGTCGAAGTTCCAAGGAGATATTTGACCGATTGAGACTTGTCAATGTGGATTCCAGCCCCACCAACAAATTTAACACGATGAAAAAACTCTTCAGCTACAAAATTCCCAAGAATCAGTTTCCTCTTGAGGCCATGACCAAAATCCAGGACCTCTACATGGATTTGAAAGAAATGGGAGTGGAACTGCCAGAAGACATTGTGTGTGATAAGATGGTCTCATCTCTCCCCAACAAATATTCAGCATTCCAGACAAACTGGGACTTTGTTCCAGACAGTGAAAAAACTATGGAGTTGCTCCACTCTCGTCTGCAACGGGAAGAATCCAGACAAAAAGCGGTTGCTTCTGACGAAAAGTGGACACAAGAATCCGCTCAATCCTCAAAAGTAAATCATTTCCATGGAAACAAGAATCAATGAGGCAAAGGGCAAGAGCAAGATCCGGAAAAGTGCATCGCATATTAAAATTTACAAAACTAACAAATAATATTATTTCATTACTTTCTTCTTGTCCGTCAATTTTCAATTGCATTACAAATTACAATGTCATGTTCAATGTATGACTTTATGTGGCAATAAACAATATTTAATAACAATAATAATAATAATAAACTAGCTACACATGAATAAATTCTTGCTCTCAAATTTGACAGGAAATGTCAACGGCGGTTGGCAATAGAAATCTCGAGACGAGAATTCCATTGTAAATCGTCGTCATGCTAAACCAAAAGAAAAAGTGTTTACTCCTCCGCTGTCTTAATTTTACATTTTACACATTGATTTTACTCAGTTGCATTCCGTCTACTCTTAAAATTTGCTCAACTTTTCATAATGACATGCAAACTCTGTACATAAAATGCTATTGCACACAACTTGTGTTCATTTCATTTGAATTGAACTCAACTTTCGTAATCACCCAGCGAATGTCAATGTCTTTTGCTTTTAATAAATGTATTTTGGATGTTGAGTAGTTGAAAGAATTTGTCAATGGTGATGAAATCAGATTTTTGTTTTGGGTTTTCAAGTGCACGATGTATAAATAAACGTTCTATTTTATTTTGATCTTCATGTTGTTCTTCATCTCTGAAAATAGAAATGAGGTCAGTGGAGAAGAATCTAGGAGTGTCATCTCAGCCCATTGACTCATCCATCTTTTTTCTACTGACACTTGAGAATTGAGAAGACAATAGACAAACTCTTCTGCTTCTATTTTACATTTTTTCCTACTTTTTTTCCTACTTTTTTTCCGAATCTGTTTTGGATTTGGATGAATCAGTGAGATGATTTTTTACATCCAGGCTCTTCTTCAACATGCTCTTTTTTTAATATCCACTCATTTTCTCGCGGATCAAGCTCGTCATGAAACTTTGGGTGATCGAACAACTTTTTCTGCGACGTACGACTACATTGTGGTTGGGGCTGGTGCGGCGGGTTCGGTAGTAGCCGCCAGACTGAGTGAAAATCCGGATTTGACGGTGCTTCTACTTGAAATCGGGAAAACTGCTGGCGCGTCCTCTGACATTCCCGCATTGGACATTGTTCAACTTACTGGGCCCAATGAAAATTTGTTTACGTAAGCTTTTAACAGTTTTCTGAAAAAATGATTGAATTATATCAAAGGCATTCATAAGAAATTCACAGGATTTTTGAAACCTTTTTTTGTAGTTTTACGGTGGAGCCGCAGACTCACTCTTCTTTTGGCTTCCCTTCAAATCAGTTTCAAATGGTGACGGGGCGGGTTATCGGCGGCGGAACGACGGTTAATGGGATGGTGTACAATCGGGGTGGTCCCTTGGACTACGATGGGTGGAAGGAGCATTATGGATGCGAGGGGTGGAGCTACGAGGACGTTCTTCCATTTTTCAAAAAATCCGAGAATCAACAAGACCCGAAATTTGCAGCAACGAAATTTCACGGCGTGGGCGGGCCAATAACAATAATCTCACATGATGTGACTCAGCAATCTCCAAGGTATCGACTTCTGGGTGACACGATCGAGCAGGCGGCGATTGAATTGGGGATGGAAAAGACGGATTTCAACGGGGCTGAGCAAGTGGGCGTGAGCCGATTTCAGAGGATGGTTGACCTGGACGGGAAGAGAGTGACCACTGCCACAGCCTTCCTCGAACCCGCCATTCAAGTAGGGCGGGACAATCTCCACATCCTCACAGAGGCCCAAGTGACCAAAATCCTTTTTCACGGGACGAGGGCGGTTGGAGTCAACTTTATTTGGAAGGGCAAGCAAGAGACCGCCCACATCGATACTGAAAACAGGGGCGAGGTCATCGTCTCGGCAGGGACGATAAATAGTGCCAAACTTCTGTTGCTCTCCGGAATCGGGCCTCAAAAAGACCTGGACTATTTGTACATTCCAGTTGTGGCGGATTTACCCGTGGGTCAAAATTATCAAGATCGCGCTCGTGTTGGTGGGGCGGATTTTGTGTGCGAGACGCCCGTTTTTGATTTTTGGCAGGACTTGATGACAATTGAAAACTTTCATCTATTCTATGAAAATGGAACTGGACCACTCGCCAATAATTATTACGAGCATCAGGATTCCGTAAGACAATCATTGAAAATCAAAATACTCTATGACTTAAAAAATTGACTTGGGTGGGCTTTAAAAAATTATGAGGATTTCTGATTTAATGATGTAACAATTTGCCTTTGCTTTCAATTTCCTTTGCAGACGATCAACTACAAGACTGCCGTCCCCAGTGAAATCCTGCACGGCCCCTGTGACGTGTTCATCGCCCCCGCTCTCGTTCCTCAGCCCGGCTACTTCCTCGCCATCGGAGCGCCAAATTTGAAACCCGAGATTTTTTCACAATATTTTGGTCCTCATGTTGGCAAACCGACGATAAATCTGTTCAGCGCACTGCTCTTCATCGAAAGTCGAGGTTTCATCAAGCTCCGTTCAAATAATTATCAAGACCCGCCCAACGTCAACCCAAAATATCTGACCAATCGAGGCGATGTGGATCGTCTAATCGATGCTTACAGATTCTCAATGAAATTGGGAGAAACTGCCGCCTTCCAAAAACTGGGATGTCGACCTTTTGACTCACCTTTTCCCGGATGCGAGACCCACTTCAAAAATGAGACCGGAAATGGAGCAGACGCTTCTGATGGGTACATCGAGTGTAAAATCCGACATCTTTCAGCATCCGAGCTTCATCCAGTTGGATCCTGTCGAATGTAAGTCCATTTTATATACATTATCGATTTTCCGAGAGGAAAATGTACGAAAAGTTTACAGTGATGATTTTTTCCGTTTTTTTGAAAGGGCTGGAGATGACGATCCGTCCGCAGTTGTTGATCTAGAACTTCGAGTGCGAGGAATTGAAGGGCTTCGAGTGGTCGATGCTTCAATCATGCCCGCTATCGTCACTGGAAATACAGCGGCCACTTCAATTATGATCGGAGAACGCGGAGCGGATTTCATTTTAAATTTGAGGAGAAAACCATAAAAATCAATATTTTGTGGAACAAATGAAGATTTGGATTAATTTTTTATTTTATTTGAGTTGCTTCAATTGAATAATAATTTATTTACCAAAACTTGAAGTGAAATAAAAATGACATTAAAACTTTTTACCAATTAATGAGAAAAAACAAATATTGTAAACTTTGTATTCATGTAAATAAAGAAATTGATAATATATTAAAAATTATAATAATAATGTTGATTGTTGAAAAAAGGGTCCAGTTGAATTCCATTCCGAGACAGATGTTCTTCCTGTGAAACAAAAGATAATTTTATGTATAATTTCCACGCCGTTCAAATTTTTGAAATTTGTTTTCAAAACATCCCTGACTACAGCAAATTAGTACTGGTTTTAAAACGAGCACATTATCCTAAAATCATGAAGCAAATTGAGATAACGAAATTATTTCTTTAGTACCTTTTTTTCAAGAATTCTTGTGCATTCAAAATTGTAAGAAGCAGGAATTGGCTAACAATGACTCCGCGCCTTTCGTTCACGGACTTCTGTTTCAGATACGAAGTGTTGTTTGAGTCGAGTTCGAAGAGCGTCTCTTGAAATTTGTTTGGCTGGTTTTAAATTCCAGTTCCGCAAATGCCAGTATTGTTTTGGAAGAACGGAGATGATTTGTCCAATAATAGTGCTCTCCTCCTGTTTTGCACCCATTTCTTCCAAAGAATCCGCGAGGCTTTCGATTTCTGCCATGGCCTGGACTGGAGATTGATGTTTCTTCATCTTGTAGCTCATGAACTTGTAGAGGACGAGCTCCTTGTCCAGACAGTGGACTTCCTTGAGTCGATCAAACATTCCCTTGGCTGTTTCGCAGCTGTAGACGTGGCGAATCTGCCGGTCGTCCAGAGTTAAGGCGATGATCAAACGGGCTTCGAGATCTTTCTTCTCCCATTTTTTTTGCTCAACTTGATCCGTGTCCTTGATCGGTCTCACTTCCGTTCCCTCGGCAACGCCCCACAAGCCCTCGGACTTTAGAGCGAGGGTCATGAGGAATTTCCATTGTTTGTAGTTGGTTCCGTCGAGTTTCTCAATCAGATCAATTCTACCGCTTGCCGTCATTTTCCACTGTCAACTGTGCAAAACTAAATAATCAAAATAAAAATAAAATAGGATGCTGCGGTTACAGCTGCAGACAGTTTTCTAAATGGTATTATGATTCCGACTCTCTCAGGAGAATAAAAATGATTTCTATCTTTCAGATGCGAAGAGAGTTCGTCGCTCTCACAAAGCGCAAAGCGAGAAGGGTCAATTTGGATGAGTTGACACTTCTCGTAAGTAGGCCAAAGCCGTCAACTATAAATAAAATGTGACTCATCTATGCAAAAGAGAGGAGCGAGTGGCGGAAACGTTAGATGTGAAATGATTCATCAGCAGTTTCTATGTGTGCATTTAAAATTCTCGTGAATATTGTTCCAATAAAATTCATGATGCGCAAAATAGTTAATGGACAGAAATGCCATAGTATATGGAAACCAAAAAATATTGCAGTACATAAAAGGAGAAACAGTTAAAAAAAGAATTCAAAACGCTTTTTGCGTCAGCCGAGTTAAATTTTTTGCATCCAAAATTGCTGGAATGTTCATTGTAGAATTTATGCTTCTGTTTTCTGTTGATATTATTCCGAGTTTATCTTTCATTTGCATGCAGTTCTTTGCCACAGCTCATTAATTGGATAGTAAGAGTTGTGCGAGGAGAAATAGATGAAACGGTTTCAAATGATGGCGTGTGGCCTGGATGATTTTTTGTAGCACTTGGGTTAAAATAACTGTGGACAAGTGCTTTGATTACGCAAGTTCACGAGTTGAGAAGGTGGCGAGGGATGGGTAAATAGTGGAATGGAGTTCCTTGTATTGCATCACAATTGACAATCCATCCACCACCCGGATCCATAACATTTTCCTAATTAGTTGGCAATTAGTGGAGACGAAGCGGAGGAGTTGAATAGCTGTGGACTTTAGCACAGCCTCAGCGGATTCCTTCAGCTGCTCATTAGCCCTATCTCCACAGCCATTTAATCCAGTCTGTATCCACACACAACACACAAACTACACACGGTTTTGACCAAATGCCAACCTTACGCAATTCTTTTGCCATTGAAGTTGAGCTACAAACTGAGACTTATTCTAGATTCTAGATTCTAGACATAGAATTGTAACTTGACATTTTGTTCCTAGCGCAAACAACTACTAATTGCTAATTGGCTAAATAATCGCACAGGGATAGCCGTTATGTGTTGCACAACCCATCCGAGTTTTGGGATTCCCGCAGACTAATTACAAATGACAAATTACCGGTTCAATCCAACATGAAATGGAAACTCAAAACTCAACTTTGGATTTTGACAACAAGTCTCAATCTGGGCGCACATTGGACTCAGTGACTGCTCTGCTGTACAAATTACATTTTAATTGACATTCTTTTGTCCTCACAAGACAAAGTCAAATACATATTTCTCTTTATTTCTTTCTTGAATTCTCCATTTGAAGCAGAAAGAAAGGAACGAGTTGTTGTTTACAGTTTACAGTTTATCTAAATTGGATTTTCTCATGGTCCAGCTCTTTTGTACTCCTTCGCATTCCCGTCACTTTAAGTGATGAATGGACGTGAGTATATTTCAGCAACAAAAGCACGTTTAAAAAGTCTCAACTTTAAAGTTCACCAAAAAAAGTCAACAATTTCAACAATCAACAATCAACCTCAGAATCAGTTTCACACCAATTTAAAAGTGAGGGGATGAATGAAATTGTCATTTCTGGGATCTCTGGGAAATTTCCGGAATCGGAAAATCTCCATGAGTTCCGAGAGAATCTCTTCCGAGGAGTTGACATGGTCACAGGTACAGTTTTGAAAACACAAGGAAATGCTCACCCAAATACTGACCAAAGACAGACTTTAATACTCAATTTTATTCATTTTTCAACGGCAGAGGACGATGACGGGCGCCGATGGAAAAGCGGGATTTATGGATTGCCGACGAGGGCGGGAAAATTAAAACAACTGGATAAATTTGATGCGGATTTTTTTGGAGTTCATGCAAAACAGGGAAATTCAATGGACCCGCAACTTCGGATCCTTCTGGAGCTGGTGTATGAAGCGATTATGGATGCGGGAGTCAATCCAGCCACGATGAGGGGGAGCAACACGGGAGTTTTTATCGGCTGTTCTGGAAGTGAAAGTGAAAAGGAGTGGCTAAAAAATTCCCACAAGGTTCAACATGGCTACGCTCTCACGGGTAAAAACAAAACTGAATCTCCTTCGTCATTTAAAAAACTCTAAACATTGAACACAAATCCATATTTTTTGTGTCTTTTTAGGCTGTAATCGAGGAATGTTCAGTAACAGAGTCTCATTTACCTTTGATTTCCATGGTAACCAAAAATGGGCAATTTTTCAAAAAAATGTAATTTTTTTCCCGTCCTTTTTTCAACCATTTTCAATGATTCATTTTTCTCTTTTTATTTTGTTTTAGGTCCAAGTTTTACCGTTGACACGGCGTGTTCATCCAGTTTGGTCGCATTGTCCCAAGCAGTTGCATCAATTCGCTTAGGTCACTGCGACAGTGCCATTGTTGGCGGCATCCACGTTTGCCTTGAGCCTGAAATGTCCCTTCAATTTCAGCGGCTAAACATGTTGTCAGCAGATGGAAAGTGTAAAGCTTTTGACATCAGCGCCAACGGCTATGTGCGGAGTGAAGCTGCTGTCGCCATCTTGCTTCAGAAAAAGACGGTTTCTCGACGCTATTATGCAACTCTCGTTTCAGCTAGAACCAATTGTGACGGATTCAAAGACCAGGGAGTAACTTATCCTAGTAGTGAACGGCAGATGGCGTTGTTTCAAGAAACTTATGCAGAGGCGGGAGTAAATCCAGCAGAGGTCGTTTATGTCGAAGCGCATGGTACGGGAACCCAGGCGGGTGACAAGGAGGAGCTAAATGCTGTATCGTCCTTTTTCTGCAGAGGGCGTGACAGTAAAAGCGGGCTTTTGATTGGGTCTGTGAAATCAAATATGGGACATTCCGGTAAGTTTTTAGAGAAAGACCAATATAATTTTTACAATTTTCCCCCAAAACGTTTATTAAACGACTTTGTCTTTTAAACGTTTACAGAGCCATCTTCTGGGTTGTGTTGCATCGCCAAAGTTGTGTTGGCCATGGAGCAGGGGGTCCTTCCTGGAAATCTTCATTTTAAAACACCAAATCCAAAAATCCCCGCCCTCACAAACGGCCAATTAAAAGTTGTTGCCAAAAATACTCCATTTGAAACCAAAAATGCGGTAATTGGGGTCAACTCCTTTGGATTTGGCGGTGCAAATGTTCACGTGATTCTAAAAGGCCCTTCGTCGTCTTCTCAGAAAGTAAAACCATTGAAAAGTCTGCCGTATGTGATTCCCTATTCTGGGCGAACAAAAGAAGCTGTGGAATTTTTTCTCAACCGGATCAAAAATACGCAAGTAGTTGATGTAAAAAAGATGGCGCTGCTTCATGAAATCAGCCAGATGGATATTCCAGGCTTCCATTATCGCGGCTATGCAATAATGTTTCATCTCGATTCAAGAAGAAAGGAAAATCTGGTCCAACTCCACACGGATCCTTTAGAAGAATCTAAATCTCGTCAAATTTGGTTCATTTTCAATGGGATGGGCTCACAATGGCCGACGATGGGGAAAGATCTTTTGAATTTCTCAGTCTGTGCGGATTCGCTCAACAAATTAGCCGCGATTCTCGCAGCTCAAAATCTGGACCTTCTGAACATTTTATTGAATCCCAAAGACACACTCAACAACGTTTTACATGCTTTTGTGGCGATTGCCTCAGTACAAATCGCTCTGGTGGATCTTTTGAGGTCAATCAAAATCGACCCGGATGGAATCATAGGTCACTCAGTGGGAGAATTGGGTTGCGCCTATGTGGACAACTGTTTAACGGCAGAGCAGGTCATTTTAGCTGCATTTTACCGGGGCAAAGCTATTTTAGAGTCAGATGCGAGTGGATCAGCGACAGAGGGCGCCATGGCTGCGTTAGGTATGACCTGGGAAGAAACCCAAGAAAAATGTCCCCCGGGAATTTACCCTGCCTGTCACAACTCAAAGGACAGTGTGACCATTTCAGGACCGGCTCAAGACATCAAACGATTTGTGACAGAGCTGCACAGCCGAAACGTTTTTGCAAAAGAGGTCAACTCATCAGGTCAGGCATTCCACAGCAAATACATTGAACCCGCGAGACCCAAGTTCAAAAAATATTTGAGTAAAATAATTCCAAAAGGAAACCCTCGATCCAGCCGGTGGATCAGCACAAGCATTCCTGAAGATCGATGGAACTCTGACCTTTGCAAATATTCCTCAGCCGATTACCACGTGAACAACTTGATTTCTCCAGTGCTGTTCAAAGAGGCGGTAGAAAAGATTCCAGAGGACTCTGTCGTCATTGAAATCGGTCCACATGCTCTTCTCCAGGCCATTTTAAAAAGGTCCCTTCCAAAATGTTCAAACATCGGTCTACTCAACAGAAGTCAAGACAACTCCTTGTTTTTATCCAAGGCGCTTGGGAAAATGTACAACTGCGGCCTAAATCCGGCCTTTGGCGCCCTCTATCCGAAAATGGAGTTTCCTCTGTTTATTGAGCAGCCCTGGCCCGTGCCTCTCGTCTCCTGGGACCACTCGTCATCATGGAATGTCCCAAAATTTAGAGGTCGCAGTGACCTCTTAAATGACCTGGCTGACCTCGTGGAAAATTCCGGTCAGATTCCTGTGAAAACGGTCATGGAATTTTCTCTAGACAAGGAATCGGATAAATTCATTTTGGGTCATCAGATCGACGGCCGCGTCCTGTTTCCAGCCACTGGATACATTTTTATGATTTGGAAAGCATTCTCAAAAGTGCACAAGACCCCCTTCACTCATTTTCCAGTAGTTGTAGAAAACTTGCAAATTTCCAGGGCAACCGTCCTCAGCAAAGAAAAGAATTCTGTCCATTTTCACATCAGCATTCTCCCGGAGTCCGGCCACTTTGAAATCCAGGACCAGAATTCTCTTGTTGTTTCTGGAAGTGTCCGAAGAGCGCGCGAAGGAGAAAGTGATGTCCTTTCGCTGGATAATTTAAAGAAAACCCATGGATTTCAAGTTTTCCCAACTTTTGAACAACTTGAACAAGAGCAGAAAAACGAGGTGCATCTGGAATTCCAAAAATGTGAAGAGAAAATATCCTTGTCCGGAGAAACCATGTACAAAGAATTGAGACTTCGGGGTTATGAATACTCTGGAGAGTTTTGCAGCGTATCCAAAAATATGGTAAATGGCGGTTGGTCACTTTTTGAATGGTTTTGGGATGGAAATCCCAAAAGCCCGCTTCCTGCCGGATTTCCTTGGATCAGTTTCCTGGATGCATTTTTACAAATTGGGCTGCTGGAACTCCAACCTCGGGCTCTGTATTTACCAACGTTTATTGATAAAATCATTCTGGACCCTCAGAAACTCGTGCAGAGTTTGCGTGATCAACTTTTGAAAAAGGAGGGAAAATCTGAATCTTCTTCTGGAAAAATAATAATTCCAATCCATTTTGATAGAAATTCCACTTGTTCCAGTGGTGCGGGAGTTCAGGTTTCTCGATGGAAGAGCACTGTCGCACCGAGAAAAATTGACAGTTTTAAAGAAACCGCGGCAAATCCACATCTGCAGCTGGAAAAATTTATATTTACTCCATATTTTGATCAAGACACGAGTCAAATCCAACTCCAGACAACTCAAGATTCTCTCCGAGTTTGTGTCCAAATTGTTCTGGAAAATATTCTGGAGAACAAAATAAAAGTGCTGGAGGTCCAATCTCTAGAGAATGAAATTTCCGCTTCACCTTCATTCCTGATTCCTCAAGTTCATTCAGTAATTTTGAATCAACCCGCCAAATTTTGCCAAGGAAAAGTGCTTCAACTGAACCAAAATGTCAGGATGGATGAAAATCTCAAAAATTTGGTGGATCGCTCTGAAATTGAAATTGAAACCAAAAGTAGTCCAGAGTTTAGTTTGGAGGAGTTGAAAAATGTTAACTTGTTGATTTGCAACGATACAAAAATTCTTGACCTTTGTGGAGCTTCGATACCAGACGGCGCTTTTGTAATGTTCAAATCGCCAAAGGGAATTTTGGAACCTCCGAATTTTACAAACCTCCTTGAGAAAAATGGTGTAAATTTAGTGGCGCGCAAAAATGGCCACTGTGATTCTTTTTACCTTTTTAAAAAAACCTCGATAGAACCAACAACAACAAATTCTGAAACGGTTCAAGTCAACATCAACATCAAATCCAAAAACTTTGATGACAACCGTTTTGACAACGTTTTGGACTTTAATTACAATTGGGTTGAGGATCTAAAAATTGCAATGAAAAAGGCCGCTCAAGTTCAAAGTGATTCCTCATTTCGAATCTACGTAATTGCCTGGAATTTTGCAAATTATCCAAGTGGAGCTCTCGGCCTCATCAACAGTCTTCGAAAAGAATCAGGAGGAGAAAAAATCCGGTGCTTCTTCTTGCAACAAAATTCCCCTGTTCAAAACATCACGGATGTTCCGGCTGAAATCCTCAAGCGAGATTTGGTCATGAATGTTTTTGATTCAAATGGTTGGGGCTCCTTTCGTTTTTATCCCATCAAAGTGACGGCTGACGATGAAGAACGTTTAAAACCGGTCGAACACGCCTTTTTGAACATTCTTAGTCGTGGAAATTTGTCTTCACTTCGGTGGATCGAATCTTCATTAAAATATCACCAACCGCAATCACAGGTCTGCGCAGTGTACTACGCAGCTCTCAATTTTCGCGGTAAAACTTGAAACATTCAAAGAGTCAAAGCATAATCATTTTAAAAGTGTTGGTCTTTCGGACGGTCAAAATAGAATTTGTTGTCTAAAATGGACAAAATGGTCCAAATGGTCAAAATAGTCAAAATAGTCAAAATGGTCAAAATGGCCAAAATGGCCGAAATGGTCAAAATGATCAAAATTACGTCACCCATAATGCAATTGGCATTACAACCTTTGATTTCTTTTATTATGTATACGTCCTTGAATTAATTTTGACCATTTTGACAGTTTTGGACACTTTTTGCCGATTAATTTTGACCATTGTTTCCATTTTGACCGGTCATTTTGGACACCTATTTTGACCATCGTGACAACACTGGATTTTAAATACCGGTATTTGATTTCAATTCCTCATGAATCGTTTTTTTTATGGAACAGACGTGATGCTGAGTTCTGGAAAACTGGCCCTCGACGCCCTTCCCAATAAACTGGGCTTTTCAGAATCTCCTCTTGGTCTCGAATTCAGTGGGAAAGATAAAATGGGCGAGGGACGTCGAATAATGGGCGTCGTTCCAGTTTGTGGCCTCGCCATCTCGATTCTTCCGGATCCCGAACTTTTGTGGACTGTTCCCAGTGAATGGACTTTGAAAGAGGGCGCCACAATCCCCGTTGCCTACTCCACAGCGTACTACGCCCTCTGTGTTCGAGGGGGGTTGAAAAAGGGAGAATCCGTTTTGATTCACAGTGGAGCTGGTGCCGTGGGAATTGCTTCGATATCAATCGCCCTCGCCTTTGGCTGTTCTGTTTTTACGAGTGTGAGTTCAGCCGAGAAAAGGGAATTTCTTCAACAGCGTTTTCCACAACTGTGTGATTCTTGTTTCTGTAATTCGAGGGACTTGAGTTTTCTGGATCACATAATGACTCAAACGAAAGGACGCGGAGTGGATTTGGTATTAAATAGTTTGGCTGGAGATCAACTTGGAGCCTCCATCAAATGTCTTGCTTTCCAAGGCCGATTTTTGGAGATTGGTAAAGTTGACCTGTTCAAAAATAAATGCCTCGGAATGTCCGTCCTGTTGAAAAATGTATGCGTCCATGGAATTCTTCTCGATGGACTAAAACAAGGAGATGCGGATAAATTGAGGATTCGGGAACTTGTTCAGACTGGAATTGACTCGGGTGTGGTCCAACCACTTCCCTTCACTGTCTTTTCAAAACAAGTCCAGGATGTTGAAAAGGCCTTTCGCTTCATGGCCAGTGGCAAACATCGAGGAAAAATCCTGGTCGAAATAAGAGACCAAGAAGAATCTGAATCTGAAACTGAATCTGAACTGCGGAATCCGCCAGATCAGAAGATTGTGAAAGCGATTCCACGATGCTACTTTGACCCCTCAAAGTCCTACATCATCTTGGGTGGTCTCGGTGGATTTGGAATGGAACTTTGCGGGTGGCTCATTCAGAGAGGTGCAAAGAAACTGGTTTTGGTGTCTCGATCTGGAATCAAAAATGGATATCAGCACCACCTCTTGACAAATTGGAGAAACATGGATCAACCTCCTCAAATTATTTGCCTATCAACAAA